>JABWDB010000029.1:3775000-4079788 GCA_019614645.1 Stratiolaelaps scimitus
AACCGTGACCTCTCAATACCAGTATCCCCGAAATTGGGGTTTACTTGTTGAAGCACAGTGGTGACCTATTTGAAAAATTATAGCCAAGAGAATGTCGTGATATCTCATGCCGGCCAAACTTAACGCGCAACTGCTCGGCGAACTCATGTGAAGAACTCAAAATTGTATCGTAACAATGGTGCAGTTGTTGAGTCAGAAAAACGCTAAAACGAGATCTTAACCAATCCTACGGGATTCGACAGAAGTATTTTCAGATCGGCGAGAGACTAGAACTTGTGCAACCTAGGCGACTCTATTCGCTTCCTCGACATATGAATATGCCGAGTCTGGGATGACAAATTTGTTAGGAGAAAAAGCATATCTTCTATTGATGTGCGACCAATCCGATCGGCATTTTGCTCCTCTGCTCGTTCAATCTTCGTGCAACTATTGATGCCCTCTCGAAAGGATTTCGCTGGGATCACGAATGCAGGCCATTGAGCACAAGTCTTCTCTTGGTCAGATCTTGCCCAATGGTGGACCGGCCCACATCAATGGTAATATTGGCACTGAATCGTTTTACGACTATTTTTAGAATACTCGCAGGAGCTTCCAGAGCGACTGACGAACTTGCTTTCTCAATAAACCACAGTAATCGCTGGATGCTGAAGGGACCCTGTTCACCACAATGTTGGGAGAGGCAATCATTCTTATGCAATCTAGCTATTTCGTAAATCCATCTCTCGGACAAATCGAATGGAAAATAAGTACACATATGCATTTGAAGCGGTTGATTAAAACAAAAGTTTCGTCACTTTTACAAATACCTTTGAGTGATAATTTCCTTTTCAGATGCAGCAGTCGCGTAGAGGCTCAAGATAGCCTCAGATCGGTCTTTATGCAAATGGCAAAATCCCTGAAGTTAGAGTGTTGTGGGTCTCCTTTAAGCTTGAACAAGAGGGCATCGATCGTCTGAGCGTTCAACACGCCACGGTAATACTCGGAGAAACATACAACACACGTTTAATATATTATAATAAACAACACACGAAAATGACAAACGCTTTTTCCATCAGAGACCGCGTTCTATGGGGAAAACTCATTTTTGTTGCTTTAGATTATATGTTTCCTCGAACACTCTTCGCCAGAGATCGTGCACTATTTCTCAAAGCTGTGACATTTGTGCTTATAACCTCAGTAAACCTGAACTAGAGGCCATTGACAATATTTACCCTGATATCGGAACTTCACGGCTGTTTTTCCATCAAGTGACTGGAACAGTTTTTGGGTTACTTCGGTGAGGAAGATCGATCATTTGTACGTGGCCACATCACTCATGTTTTGCCCACTTCGCTGAATATGTCATATCGTAGTTATGAAGGTGGGGTTGAGCCTAAATTATTTCGCCTTTTCGTTTCACGCTAGTTTATAAGAAGAACCCTGAGTCGAACGTTGGCGACTACTGCCCGGTAGCCTAGGGCTCGATTGCCTGCATAATCTTCGAGATGATTCTGATCAGCAACATGTGCATTATCTCACCCAGAAGAGCACATTGACGAAGATGGAACATGGTCTTATTAGAGCCAAATCAACAACAATTCAGCTGATTCAACCGACACAGGACCGGAATATACTTTGACTTTTCTAACGCGTTTGATAGGGTTTCCTATCATCATCTTATATCCAAGTTGCCTACATGGCAAATAATAACTCCGTTGCTGCATTTCCGAGTATTACCCATGCTATATTATGTTGCTATTGATATTTACTTCAGAGTTTGTACATATAGCGAATGAAGCCAGCTGTTGTGGGGCTAATCGATCTGCCGGAACAGCTGCTCTGCCTTCCGGCAGCGGCAACGGTGGTTACAAATGAGATCTTACAGCTGTTGTTCGGGTCCTTCCCGCAAAGATCTTCGACAGGTTCCAATAAGTAACGAATGGCGGGTTAAGGCGGACGGTGACGGCAGAGTGGCGTACCCTAAATTAGAGTGTCTTTCTTCTAAGGCCGACGCCAAGATTACCCCCCCCCGCGCCCTTCCCAGTTCTCCGTTGAACCATGTCAGATAGACAATAAAACGTTCAAAAGGACAAGCAACTGTCTTACAGAGTGGCGTTTCAGCTTAAGAGTTAGTAGCAAGCGTAACTCACTGGAGTGCTCCCCGTTCAGTGACCGTAGGGATTCTGTATGAGTCCTCTACTACTTTGCACACTTATGTTTTATACTGGAGAAGTTATTCCTGGGGGCATATCCCACAAACGCTATGCTGAGACCTCAAATTGTATAGTTATAGTGATGGTCATGATAATTAATAACTAGTGAAATTCTCTGAAAGTGAATGAAATGCTAACATCTGTATGTATGTAAATGTGCTATTGTATCGTCTAGGCAAGATGATTTTAGAGACACTTTAATTGTTTCTTCAATCCCCGAAAAGCATAGACCATCCTCAACCTGGGCGTTATTGTGAGCCCACCAGTAAACTTCGATAAACACAACAATGAGGTTTTAAAATCGACGCGGTCCATCTGCAAGACAATTTTTCGCTGTTTCGTTCTCAACAAAGCAGATTTCTAGTAGGTACAATGTGTAGTTGTATCAACGATTTTATACTTTTCGGTAACGTGGAGACCGTGCCTTAAAAATCATATATGTAGATGCACCTAGTTAGGTGCAGAAGAAATTAGTTCGAAATGTGACGTCTCTAATTGAGTCAATTGTGTTATAGCCAATAACTGAACCGCAGCAGACAGCCGGTATTAGAAGGTTTCGAAAACTAGAGCACCTAGAATTTATAGATTTCCTCATCTTCAGAAGTGGTCATCTAGGAGTGGTTGAACGGTCAATGCAATTGAAGTTGAGCGTAGCGAGAAGCATACTTTTGCCTGGAGGATTGCGCGATTTTTCAAATGATATTCTCCGGCCACAACCAATCAAAAAAAGTAAAATAAAAAGGGATAGTAAAAATATAGATTTTAATAAAAAAAATTGCATACTCGTGCATGTGAACACTACACCGAGGTCCCCCCCGGCTGAAATAAAGAACATAACTGTGTCCAATTTGGTTTTTTATTACAAAATCAACGAGTGGCATTACACCAGAACCGAGTGCCGAAATGTGCTCGTCTCTGTCACTACGATGAACTACAGATGAAGCAAGCTGTTCTAATCACCTCTCTCTCTCTATTTTGGTCTGTCTCTCTATCGGGTGTCCTCAGCTGAGAAAAAAAAGCACGAAGAATCAAAGTACGATGCTGAGAGCACAAAAGACGAGTGGGGTACGGGCGGTAGGGAGAAAAAGGAGCTTCCCCCCAACAAAAGACTGGATGAATGGCAAAAAATAGCCCCCTTCTATCGTCCGACGACCCCCAACCCCCGGCTTCTCGTCCCTGTTAAGGGAAAACGTTCGACTAACAAAGAAACCTTCGCCGGCTTCTGTCCGCCTTTTGTACACGTTCTGCGTTTGTACACCGCAGGAAGGATAGGGAAGGATATTGGAAATGAGTGCATTGGTGTACGTTCGGGCGTTTGCGGGGTTTCGCCTCAGGTCGATGCCGCGTATGCTATCGTCATCAAGTCATCGAGAGGATAAGATAAAATTAAATTCGAATACTGAACGGAATCTGTCTATTAAATCGACACGGTGATAAGTCTTTCATGCTTGTAATGTAAAACAATAGATATGGTTATTTTCACTAACATAATATTAGATAACCAAGTGATACCCGGTTTGTGGCAATTCACCGATAGAGGACTATTGGGATCATATTAATATGATCCTTGGACTTCCTCTGTTGCTTTTACCTATTCGAGAGTATGTCACTATGAGGCCATTTGCAGTACTTGGTTTCATACCTGCACAAAGAATTACACTATGCTTTCAGTGTTTGTCATATTATTATCATTGCGAGTTCTCATATCTTTGTCGGTATCTTTTAATGACTAACTTTCATTTAGCATAAGTTTTTATCAAGGATCATACGCATATGTCGAGTCGTCTAATTGACTAAACCCTCACCACACGATAAGTCAACTGTCACATACGGCTCCACATGTGGGGCTGGCAAATTCTAGAATGAGCTAGTTACATTAATAATCACTCATTCGAAGCATAACTCCCTCAACGCTGATCTAAATTTCAATCCCATATATCTGACAACCAATCCCAAGTTAGACGAGCCGGGAGCAGGTGTCAAAAATGTGCCGATTCCACAGCAGTCATTGCATGCACATAGTGAAACGATTCTATTGAGAGAAGAGTAACAGCCAAAGCCTTATCTTAGCCATTCAGAGCGATCTAGCTTTCTCTAGATGGCAGATCCTTACCTGACGACCGTCTTCAAGTTCGATCGAGATGTCGTGGAACTCACAGTCAAACAGGCGGAGCATTTGGTGTCCAAACGCCGCTAGGGCGATCGCGCCTATAGTTCTACAAACGCGCGGTAGAGTGCACCACTTTCGTGCTGCTTGCGGGTGGCAAATATAGATGTATCGTTGTAAGGCCAAGAACACGGTTAGCCAAATGGAAGTTGTATGAAACGCATTCGGTATCACTTCCGCCATCGAAACAAACGCAAAGCACAGCGGCGCTGGCCCCAGAAGCAAGTCGTGATTGCCCATTGTGTAAAGGTAAAAAAACCATGGTGCGGGAAACGTCAGCGTCAACATATCACATACGGCCATCGCCAGTAGGACAACATTTGTAGGCGTCACCATGTGCCTCTGTGAGAGCACCACAGCGACAAAGGTGTTTGCCACGATCGTGACGATCATCAATGGCGGCATCGCGTATCCGTAAATTGGCACAGCGTACTCGAGTGGGTAAATTGACGACATGTTCATTAGCGATGGCTGGTGGACAAATACTCCTCCACCGGCCTGATCTCCACCATCGAGCCCGCTCAACTGTACTTGCGATGTCTCGGGAAGTGTGCTGTTAATATTGATTGATGTTGCCATCGTTTCACTGGGGTTGTTGAAGTTGTTGTTCTCAGAAAGCGTTGTTGTGTCGTCAACGAAGAAATCTGATAGTGGCAACAGCTCAGAGCCACTGCTAGACAACAGCGACCTTATCATTTCACCTGACGGACGCAAGTTTGTTTAGTGGTGGTATTTAGGCGTTTTGTTGTGTATCTCGTCCTAGAGGTCCTGCAGACTACGAGACGGAGGGCTCTTCTAGTCAGGCGGCTAGGCAGGGCCACCTTGTCAATGAAGAAAGTGGTTAGAAAAAACCACTTACAATGGTGGACACTACATTTTACTAAAGGCAAGCATCTTTTTCTTTAAGATAAAGCAGGATTTCGAGGAATAAGAGAAGTTTTGCACCCCATGCATAATATGCCCGCTTGAATCACGACAGCAAGGATGAAGTTCAATATTAAGCCGACGCTCATTTTCACATGATCTACACATCCGGGATTTCCATTAGGCTGAAAGTGCTCTTAAAGTAAGTTCACCAAAATTCACAAAGTCAAAGTACATCCATTATTACTTCACAAAGGCATTCGAGGTTCCGTTAAGTTATGTTCTAATCCACAAACATTCAACAAGGACGTCGCCAACAGTAGAAGAGAAGCCTATACTAACATGCGCATCCGCACACACAGTCGATTCGATGGAGCACCACAAACAGGAAAAGACTCGTGGTTCAACCATTGTTCACCATCGCTATCATGTCGTAACCGGATTGTTCCTCGTCAACACCTCTTTTCAGCCAACTGGAATTGTTGCCTATGATTCCTTACGATTCACAGGTGGTCGGTTCCCTCAGCATCTATCCTCTCGGTGATGTTCCGCGCGGGCCCTAGGCAAAGCACAGTGAAGGAGAGATACGAGTGAAATGGGCGAGGGTAGTAGCAGCACTTGCTTGCTTGGTTGCCCTCACGGTGCTCGGCCTTCACCGAACCTTTCCGAGCCACCGATTGTGGGCTGTTTCCCAATCTCGCCCTAGTACCCTCACCACGGTGGTGCCCATGCGCATACGTTACTCGTGACGTCAGCTTCCCTCAACATTGAAAGCCCCTGGACCATTCGCCGACACCCCAGACCTCGAAGCCGAGGCCACGTATCGAGGACGTCGTTCGAGCTGATGGACACAAAGCCAACGGGACGGATTCAGGATGCTTTAAATGGACGGAACTTAGCTCGCGAAATGTTCTTATTGTATAATAGAATTCCGAAGCCTCCAGAGCCAGAACATGACTTCAGATCGTTGTACCTTCTAGCCCCATAATGTGAACCGTTTGAAATGTTAGGGTCCTCATTAATGCTAGAGATTTCTAGCTGGCGTCAAGTATATATGCCCTTCAACACTTGGGCAGTACTGTCTAAAGCACTCAACAGCAGTGCAATGCCCTATCCGCCAAATCTGAGCCCCACTCAGAAGGCGCAGCATGTGACGAGCAAGCTGTCGTAATCGGTAATCTCCGACATTGTATAACAATAAAAATGGTCAAGAGGTACCGGCGGCTTAGTCGCATGCCGAACGAAGCGGTACATAGCAATAATAGTTGTACAATGTAGTTTCCGGGTACAAGCGATTTATAGCCTTGCGAAACGTCTATTTATTATGGACGCTATCTCGCGCTCCGGCCGTGCGTATGTCAACATTGTAGATAATTGCTTCTTTGCCTTATTGGAGACAGCCATCAGCCGGAGGCTATTTGGTCCCGGAATAATCGAGCGACAGACGGCTATTTCATGTAGCAAGGCAACACAGAGAACCGGTGAAGTCCAGCCGTTATTATAATAGTTTCTTGATGGTTGGTAGGATCGTTTATGCTGATGAGAAAGACCTTTTGATAGCAAGCACAAATGTTGAATTTATTTTATGTCTTAATTACTTCAGTGATTCTAATCAATTACTCTTGTCCGAGTTACCCTGCTAGACCAATTATTTCACGAGAACTTAAACGCTGCAAAAAATAATTAAAACACACTTGAAATTACTAAAGCACATCTTATAACTGAATTGCAATCCGTGGTATTGATAGCTAGAATTGTAGAAATAATAATGAATCTACTTTTAAGTGAGCGAAATTGTTCAAGTTATGTTGAAAAGGATTATTAGTCATTTATTAAAACTCGTTCAAGGGTTAAAGCTCTGAAGCGGTCGAAGAATGAGTAGAAGTGGAGGAAGTATTTGTCCAAAAGTCGCTTTTATCATAGTAACAAGACGAGATTAGAACATCAAACAAGAAATGATTAGGGGTGACTTCAATACGACAACTTGAAATTATCTCGGACACCCTTTCGCGAAACACTTTCACCTCTGCCGATTGCGAAGCATACAACAGAGTGCCAAAACATAATGGTCAATATATGGTCAATTCCGACTGACAAATACACGTCGTCACATTCTGCTGGTAAGAGGGCGAGCGTGTTGGTTTGCTGCACCGGAACAACATGTGACTTGGGTCCAAATCCTGTCAGACGCGCAAATTCGTTGAATTTCCCTATCGACTTTCATTGTCTGCCTATTCTTGCCAGGTACGACGAAGCTGAAATATAAACTAAAGGTGGTTCCGACATTTCCTCGTGGTAATTCCTAACGATTCAGGGCCAAGGTCTGTCACAAATGGGATCCCCTGTGAGTAAGCTCAAATATTGTTTTTCTTATATCGTTGTTCTGCTGGATACCGTTAAAGAGTTGAATGGGTAGTTGAGAGCAACCACAAAGGTCTGTGTAAATGACAATGCACAGTAGATTGAAGTTATTCAGCCAGAAAAAATGCTCTAAAAAGGCAAATAGATGCTGCTGTGCTTGGTCCCCCCTAGAGCGCACTCCCTCACAGATTCGACCACCCGTTTACTAAGATGACACCAGTAGCCGTGTTACGATTTCACCTCGACCATCAGTAACCATTGGCGTCGTGATATGTTTTATCCCCTCATATAAGGTAGCTTTAAATCAGCATTAAGTATAGAAAATACCACTCTCTGTTAAGAAGGAATAATCTGAAAATCCTATAAGGGAGCAAATTTTCAGTATACATATATACATTTGCAACTTCCGGCAGAAACTCGCCAAGGACTACTCGCGACACGATTTTGATCATGTTTCTTCACTCGTAGAAGCTCATAAAATGAATACATGTAAACAAATTAGCGGTGCTATTGGATCGGCCCCACCCATTGTATCGAACAAGTCGAAACCCCCGCTATTAGATCGTGTTTCATCAGGTCGTGATATGGAAGCAATCAATAGAATTATACATCGCAAGTATCGGACAATCCGCACCCAGCGGGAATTGAGCGTTTCCACATCGGTCAGATACTTAGCAATACTTAAATGGATTCATCCACCAATTCGCCCACTAACATTCTTAGTAACACAAAGGCTCTATTGCTGTACTACCATGTTAAGACGGATGATCATTGTGAACGACACTATGCTACTAGGGCATCGAACGCTTCCCCCGTTTTGTTAACAACAGCCGGTGAGCGTGGATAAGTCCAATTCAGAAGACAATGAAGGCCAGATGGCTTTTCAACTGAAATCCGCCAGAGCTCAGATGCTGGAGTTCAATTTCGCGTAACACCACTAGTGGTCATGCGCCTGGAGTTATTCGACAATAATACAGTTAAATGTGCAGTTCATAGCAGCGATCTTCACCTTCTTTCCTTTCAACCATTCATGTCCTCATCAGATTGGTCCCAATCTTATCTGTTGTGGTTACAATTGAGAGTCAAGTTGGTAATTGTGAAGATCATCCATAGGGGTATCGGAAAGGATAACTTCCTGTTTTCTATAATATATATATATATATATATATATATAGAAATACTTCTATATATATATATATATATATAGAAATACTTCTATATATATATATATATATATATATATATATATATATATATAGAAATACTTCTATATATATATATATATAGAAGTCCTCCCCCCCGAAGCGCTCGCCCACTTCTCCGCTTCCCAGGAAGCTGCCCTTGACCAGACGGGCGTCCGCGCTCGGGTCCCTCCGGACAAACAGAGCAAGCAGCGGGCGTGGTCCGATGCCCTGCACCAGGAGCTGCGGGACTCCCTCCTGGCCTCTGCGCCACACGTTGCTGACCAAGCTCGCCTCCGGGCTGTCGACAGGCCTGGTGCGGGGGCGTGGCTCCACGCGCTGCCCTCGTCGTCCCTTGGTACTGCTCTAGACGATCGCTCCCTCCGCTTCTGTGTGGGCCTTCGCCTCGGGGCCCCTGTAGTTGCGGCCCACAGCTGCGAGCGTTGCGGGGACCCCGTCGCAACGAATGGCCATCACGGTCTCTCGTGCGAACGCAGCGCCGGTCGCCATCCGCGACACACGATGCTTAACGACACGCTCGTGAGGGCCCTCCACTCCGCCGGTATTCCTTGCACAAGGGAGCCACAGGGCCTCGACACCTCTGACGGGCGCCGCCCTGACGGCCTCACCCTTATCCCCTTTCATCGAGGCCTGCACCTGGTCTGGGACGGCACTGTGGTTGACACTCTAGCACCTTCTTATGTCAACCACTGTGCAACCATCCCCGGTTACGCAGTAGCGCGTGCGGAACGGGCAAAGCTAAGGAAGTACGCCGCACTCCAAGCAACCCACCTGTTTTCCCCCCTTGCCTTTGAGACCTTGGGCGGGCACGGCCCTCTCACTGCGAACTTCCTCGAGGGGGTCTACCACAGGTTGATCCGCGCCACCGGGGACAAGCGCGCTGGCTCTTTCGTCCTGCAGCGCCTGTCCCTCGCCGTGCAGAGAGGCAATGCCATCGCCTTCCTCGGGACATTGTCGTCCTCACCCCCCCCCCCATAATCCCTAGAAATACCGACCTACCGTATGTTTGAATAAACGATTTTTTTTATACGATATTGTTAAAAAAATACGGCTTTCGTAAACAAAGCCCTTACTAGAGTTGCGCGTATTATATTAGCTTGGATTTTCAGCTCTCCTGGTAACCTATGTAGTTTGCTGAAGCGGTATCTCGCAAGAGGAAGTAATTGCATCCGATATTTACCATATCATGTTTGCTTGTCCCCTCCCACAGCAATCGGACACAACTTTCGCCAGCCAGAAAGCAGAGCTGTATTCTTTATGTGTATTGATTTTTCTCGACAAGCGCGTACATAGTTATGGGTTCCTTCCGACGAACGTTCGTGCAAAGGATCCATGGCAGAAAACATCCAAGCAAGATTTTTCTTCGACTGACCGAATGCACATATGTTTAATACGCAATGCAGCCATCCATTGGCTATCATTTTTATGATCTCAGAAGCTAGAATATGACCGAGGATGTCGCTATTCCCCTCGATGTTGAGTTTGCTGAGATCTAAGATACAAACAGTGGCCATCAGGCTACCTCTGCATCCTGAACAATATCCATTCCAATACTTTGCCGGTTTAACTCGTTATTCTGTCATTCAATCTCTTGGATCTCCTAATGTCCACGCATCTTAGTATGTCATCTCCATATATTCAAAATGATGAATGAAGGCTGCACTGAGTCAACTGATTTCCTTGCCCGGTAGTTTCGACCTGACAAGGAGACGTCATGCGCAATTTTTATGCGATTGTACAGAGTGTCCTTAATGACCTCGTCTCTAATAAGGAGTGAATAGAAAAGAAATACTATACAATGTACGACGTCCATGGCTAGCTGCAAAGCTTGATGTTCTCCCAGGTTGGTAGCGCTCTCCTCGATGAGAGTGACGAGTGAATTATTCTCGATGCTTTTGCAGATGCCCTCGCGGGACTACCTACTCAATGGGAAATGTTTATGTGAGAGTCTGTCGTATTTTCTAGCTGTGGGTTTTGTCAACGGCATCGAAGGTTTGATATGCTATTCATCGTCGATACTTCAGTGGACACTTGCAGTCCAAGTCGACTGTGGGTCTAGCTATCGTTTTCATGTTTCAGAAGATCTCCTATCATACAAAAAAATATGCCAGCCACAAATAGCATAATCGCACTCAACAAATAATAGTGGTTTATTCCCAATACACAAGCATGCAAACAACAAGTGCGCATTTCCTGCAAAGGGGAGGACAATATTGTTCCAATATATAGCCTTCATACATTTTTCATAACGGCAACATGGAGATATTGAAAACAGTCTGAGACATGCTTCAGTAACTTTGACATAAATATCTTTGGACTTCTTTTGTATTACACTATCATAGCACCGAACTCATTTGCAATTAGAATAGAGGAATCTACTAAATCTAAATAATGTACTACGGCTGGCACAACGTAAGGAACCCCCATTAATTTTGCATGAAATAAAGTGAAAACGTTGACTTAAGGCCTAACCCGCCTCTCTCTCTCTCTCTCCCCCTCTCTCTGTAGATGCACAAACTCGCCATCTTCCATCTGCAGAACAAAGCGACTAAAATACCGTGCAGCATAATCGTTTAAGCTCATCAGCAATCACCCGTCCTTATTATTTTATGTTTGGCTTTTAAGTTTTCCCCTATGCTAAATATGCACGCTAAGGGCGAGGGCACCTAATTGCACCAGAATGCTCGTGACAGAATCATTTAAATCCACCTGTTTGTGCAAAGAGCCTGTTGACACTACGCGATATCGGATGGCGCCAACGTCCTGGAGCGACAAAAACGTCATAGTCTCCTCTGGTAAGTGTTGCCGACGAGAGGGGCCCGGAGTGTTTGCTCTGAGATAAGTTGTTAATACTATATACATATTTGCAGTGTCCTGAACAGGATCAGGCGAAAAACAAATGTTTTGTGAGGAGATCCTAGGAGACGCTGACTAAAACGCGTTGCTACCTCTGACAAAGCAGCATGCTCACTCATGGCGATGATTTTGAATGACACACACGGAGATGAGGAAATTATATCTCTATGCAGACCGGCTCTGGTAAAGACTATTTACTAAATTTCTGTATTTCTTTTTACAAAATAAGAATTTACTATTCATCGTCGTCGATATTGGGGGAAAATCACCGGAGCAGGTGTATTATTGCAGTGCATTATTATCTAACCTAAATGTAATTTCTTCAAGCCACGACTAATCCGCCCTTCATCTCGTCTCGCTAAAGTTGACCCCCTTGAAATCTTCGGCCACTTAGCCGGTATTGTTGTTTTATGTTCGCTAGATAGAGAACAATTTTTCCAGTGCACCCCAAAATGATGAATCCACAAATTCCCCGTTGCTCCTTGGGATCACAGCAAGCATTGGTTTTCTTCAACTATCTGGAATTTCCCCCGCCTCAACGCATTGGTTAACTAGACAGGTAATACGAGGCAATGAAAAGCTTTGGGAAAAGGTTTCACACAAAGCCTTTTGCTGTGTATAGGCTGCATTCAAAGATGGAATCTCACGGGACATCGTGTCGGTGGTTGCGAACAATCCTTGAAAATGCTGACTGAGTGTTGATAAAGCTATCTTTCCAGTGTTCCACTGAAGCAGCATTTCTGTCCGCCATTTCTGATTGGTAGAATCACTGATCGTCCTCGGTGACCTTGTCTTTCTGCCCGAAGTATCCTCAACTGCTATCGTTGGAAGCTGCTATAAAAGGCATTCATGTGCTCCTGAATAATGAATAGATCGAAGCGTTGACGAATGTAGTCGCCTCGTAACACTGATTGCGAAAGCATGGTTTTGACAGAGTCCGTCTTGGTAGTACGGGACGCATTTAAGGATCGCATCCGTCGTGCTCTCGCAATATAATCATCGAGAAAGATATGGCACTCCATCCAATATTTCTATTGCTATGTATCAGGAGTACACTTGTGAAATCAGAAAGCTAATCTAACCGCTGCCAAATGTTCGCCACAGATTTCTCAATGGGTACTTTGTAATATGCCAACATCGCAAACACTTCTTACCATAAACAACCCTAAGGCTTAGCCTCAACCAATTTTGTTTAGAGGTACCCCAATCTTTAATTCATAGATATTCCAGTGGTGGCTATTTTCATGAACAAATGTGTGACGGATATTTTATAGGACATTAGATCACCTTTCTGTTAGAGTGGGTCATCTTTTTACGATAATCCGAAACAACTCCACATTGGATAATTTTATTGGAATATTTATTTGATATTATTGTGTCTTAATATATGCAATGATTAATGGCGCACCCTCGACGGGGATGATGGCATAGCCTATCTGCACACCCAGAGAGCGAAAGATTTTGTAGAATGAAGCATCCTGCGCATTTGTTCCTGGTAGCGTAGAGCAGTTTCTGGCAGACCCCTTCAAGAAGCTCCAGCTCCTTAGCTGGAGCGCATTGAAAAACGAAAGCTCAAGAATACATAAACACAAAAACGAATTGACCCACGCAGTGTTCAACTTTGTCGTACATCTATCCAAGGTTATGCGCCTGCTAGAAATCAGTTCAGTCTAGCACTTGGAACGATCAAGGATGCCCTCTAAAAGAATCAGGAGGATATATGTTTTTACGACGTGGAAGTCTCATCGATAGTATCTACTGCGTGCAGTCGAGTTGAGTTCATGTTTACCATATCGATGTATATCTTTTGGACCTCTCTGCGTACCTGGAGCGTGCGTTAAATAATGATTTATAGACCAATCAAACTGTCCGTCAGTTCTATGGTGGAGTATACTTGTTTCAGGTGTGCGCTCTCTCAACCTTCTTATGCATTGCGAGATCTTACAGCCTAGCGTAGTCTGTACAGATTCTATTCTGTTATCCATATAATGTAACGTTATAAAACTATCATCAACGAAGCAAACTGGAATTCAGGTACCGACTGGAGTTGTAAGACATTGTTTGGCTTCGTTGTTCTTCCCAGCTGAGGTGTGTTAGAATATGTAGTACACATGTGTCTGCTTGGTAGCATCTACATGATAAGCTCTTTATAAGAGGCTGTTGTGTTTTTGACACCTACTACCAGTCTCTTAACATGATAACTTACAATTATATAATATATATATATATATATTGGACTCACTGTTCCAACTGAAAAATCGATTACAGTCGATTACGTCTACTAAACATGCGGTCCAAGTCTGTATTTCTTTAAAAACCAATGAATAATAATGGACGACTGTTGACGTCTGTGAGATGAGTAAATAAAAAATCACATATTACTCACATTATTCATTATCGGGTGCCTTCACCCATTTATTTTATCCGTTCGGTGTTCGAACGTAAAGCTTTGCAAACCGACATTGCATTTCTTCGAAAAGCCTAACTCTTACGTTTCCTTTTCAGTGCCAATCCCACCCTTTCAAGAATAACGAAATTGCTCACATCCTCTCTGCAAAAAAAACGCAAAAATAAAAAACGCGAAGTAATAACGTTGTGCCTTCAGGGCTAAGCATATTCTGCTTAGAATGATGCTGACTCTATTATTTTGCAACTGCGCCTGGTTCTGTTTTCAAAACGTCAAACAAAAGCTGCTGTGCAAGCCAACCTACAAAAGGGGATTCTGTGATAGGCGTCGTTTAAAATAAGAGCATGATCCTTTTTGCGAATGGCCTTTTTGCAATGATCCGGCGTAAAATTGACTGATACGATAGTGGGATTCGAAGCTGGCTGCTCTCGAGGCCACTCTCACTTATCGAATCTGTCATACGATATTTACTACCGACTAGCGGTTCCCGGAACCCCGTTGGATTTGAGTATGATTTCTAAAAAAAAGTAAATATATGCCTCTGGCTGAGTTCCACTTGGATGAGCCTCAACAATGACCTGCTATCACAAATGATCATCTCGAGACAGTGAGCATAATCAGGTCTACCTATCCACAGTAGGTGGAGATACCCATATGGCTAATTGTGATTATGTCACAAAGCTATTTCGGGAAAATATTTATTTTTAGTGGGTACGACTTTTGTCAAAAAGTTATTTAATTTATCCGTAATGAGAAATTTCGTTTTCTATGCCTAGTCAATCCACGAAGTTGCACAAGAACTCTGTTCAAAGGAGAAGGAACTAAGCTTTTAATTTTTATTCTGCTCGATCGTCTTACCATTGGAGTTTCAGGGACATTGATTATGAGAGGTACTGTTTACGGGCGTGGATATAATACTGTGAGAAGTGCGGTAGATCCGAGTTTGATTTGCCGGATACCGTCTCAGCTGGCTGGTTGATCGTATAGTTTTGACAGTCGGGGTTTCGTGAGTCGGCAGCCTATTGAGCTTTCAGTATAGCTTGTTGCACTACGACAAATAGAAGACACGGGGGGGGTCTATCCTGTGGACTTACACCTTCTGATTTATTCATTGATCGAGGACAGTGCAAAATGCTTATTCTGACACGAATACGCATGTGTACGTCACATGCACGCATGCACGTTCGCTGCGCCTGTATGTGTGGTCGGGGGAGGGAATTTACATGAGGAGGAGAGTGGACTCTGCTCTGAAGAGTTTCACGACTGTGCAAGAACAGCCGCCCGAGAGGCGAACTGCCAGCTGCATGTTGGTTATGACATCTGCCATCGTTCATGTGGGGGAGGGCAAGATGAGGCGCTCTGTAGTCTCTTAAAGAATAAGTAAATGCATGTGTCTCTGTATTATTAGTAACTAGTTTCCACAAATACTATTGTGGATTTATTATTGTGTATTAGTGCCCACGGTGGATATCCAGCTGCTATTGTTCGTTCAGTTAATATGCCTTTAATTAATTAATTGGGTGAAATCCCCCTATGCGATGAATAATTCCTAACATTCAAATTGCTCGTATTGAGTCTTCTGATAATTGTCTGAATCAATATTATAGCGCGGTACCAGGGACTGTCATAGAACGGAAATGCATTTTCTAAAATGCTGCAGTGGACAGAGTCAAGTATTTGCAAGTATTTAAGATATACACTTTAGTATTTAAATTAAATACATCTACTGCAGTATATCCTGCTCGGGGTAGGGACCGGATTTTTTCAGGGCCTCCGTGAGGGTATGCCGGGATTGCGGCGGTTTTCCAGGGGGCTCCCTCCCGCTTGGGAGGCGTGGAGAAAGCGGGGCAGTTATTTCCGTCTTTCCTCATAAATAAATAAATATATATATATATATATATATATATATATATGTATATATATAAAAAGTATATCCTGCTGAAGTCAACATGAAAATAACGTCTTTGCTTGGCAATGTTAAAGTCGCTTCACGCAAATACAATTTCGGTGCTTTTCACCTGATGCATATGATGCTGATGTTGCCTTGTATATTCTTGAAACCCCCCTTTGATTTACTAATAAACGTGTTGCTGTATTCTATTTTATAAGATATCACATCACTGCCAAGGTTGCCGAGGGTCAACGCTCTTGAAAACCGCTTGATGCATTATCGTAATGTCATTTAGTTTAGAAGATCCATCTTTCGCTATAGCGTAGCAGTGAAGACAAGGACTACAAGGCGCTGTGGAGGACAAGGCTTGTTCAAATGTGCCTATTTCTTTTATTCGAGTAGGCCCATTGTATCCTGCCCAAGTATTATTTCCTGATATTATCACCCGATATTTTCCTCCTGAAGACAAAAATTGTTCTAAAGGTGTAATCAATTCTACAAAAAAAGTAGAGTGCACCTCAAACAAACTAACGGAGACGAACGACGCATAAGGAGCAGTGAAAGAGCTACTGCAGTGTAAAGTTAAATACAATCACTATATTTTCTTTATATTTTTACATTAAAGCAATTTATATCTATAAGCGTAAGCTGCTAACCATATTGAAGCAGCGATGTGAATTTATTATTGTAAGAGAAGCCGGTAGTATCAATTACGAATATAATTGGTAATTACAGATATCATAAGTCATGCCAAAAACAATCTTTTAAACTAAACAAGATAGTTTGAACTGACGACGGATTCATATGAGATATATATATATATATATCTATGTGAGATATATATATATATATATATATATATCTATGAGATATATCCATATATATATATATATGACAAATTATTGTGTTATTACGGATAATTCGAGTCAGATAGACAACACCAATGGTTAAAAATATATCTATGGCTTAAGCGAGCTATCAGAATTTTAACATTAATTAATTTGTGTTATTTACGGATATATCTTCTGAACATAATAGCGACTTGATGCATAATTTCGAGACGTCGGTCGGTAGGTAAGAATTTCACCTATTTGGCAAAATATATTATTGATAATTGCCACGTCTGGTGGCAATCAAACAAATATTATAGTAAAATCATTGCTTAATGTTTCCTAACATATTAAATTCGGTTTTTCTTTTAACGTTAGTTAAAACTTTACAATTTTTTATATTTTAATATACAATGCAAATATTTGTATGTGCACAAGTTATCTGTAATTTCCCCATAATACGCAGCCCAGAGATATATATTTATAGGAAGTACTATAAATACTAGACTAGATTAACTTGGAATTTAAATAAATGGGATACTTCTCGCTTAAGTTAAAGATGCAAGCGAACCTGTAACCGAGCTCACCGAGCCCGAAACGACAGAGAGGTACGTTTGTTTATGTGGCGCTCAGAAAGATTCAAGACCCACCAGATGCGATTACACCTTCACACAATCCGTGCGATATACAGGCTTAGAGTAGCATGACTCTGCAGCGGGCCCCTAGCCCTTCTCCAATCAGACATCTCTCGGTTTTCATCTGTATTATGACATTACCGCGAGAATTGTCGAGAGGAAAGCTCCCACTTCCCTGAGGCCACGAAGCGTTGCAGAGACCTTCGTGCTGAGTTTTCCTAATCCCACAGAACTCGGCCCTTCTTGAAAACGGATGCCTACAGGCTCTGCCGGCTGTCACAGTGGCGAGAAAGGTCTGATTGAAATTGCATAGAATTCTCAAATTCAACAACATGTTTACTAACAGGCTACCGAGGAAACCGAGTCTTGAATCACTTCGGTCTAAAGCACATTTGTGGTATTAGAAAAACTCGACCCATGACTCCTTTCGATCATGTCGGTGAGAGTGATGAGAATAATTCCGTTTAAATAACAAAAATATAACGTTCATGGTATTATATGTATTTGCTTTGATCAGCAATCAGCCTTTGACAGAGTATAACACTAACTAAATCAAGATGTAAACTCAATTTATATATTTATGACACGACGCATAATTGGTGTCTACTTCTTTTGAGAGGAGGAAATTTTCTTCAAACGCTAGACATGACCAGTGATATGCGAAGAATTGATAGCCGTTTGTTGGGAGCCCGATTCGGTACAACTCAAGGTGAATATGCATCTCTACAGCACGCCATTTTTGTCCTGGGCATTATCTGTTGTCCTCCAGATTAAGTTGAATATTTTCAATAGGCAAATGATCGGCAAAGTGATTTGTGGTTGTTGCTGAGGATCGTAAAGCGTGCACGCGTTTCAATACATCAGTGACTCGTTTTAAGTTGACTTAATGCTCACCTGTATGCGAAGCGTATTCGTGAAAACATGTTGATATGACCGAGAATCTTCAGCTTGGGAAACATAACATCGAACCGTTGGACTGAGTACAATCCAGGTTTCTTCGTAGAGTCTCATGAAGCAACGCCAAAAGCAGTTAAACGTGGAGGTTAAATGTTCCCGGCTGTGGGTCAGCCCGGAAAATTTACTTTTTTACCGAGCAACTTAAAAATATGTTCATATGGAGCGTGTTGATTAACACTCTAATAGTGGTAACAAGGTAAGCATAATAGGTATTTCAATATATCCACTGATGGTAATGACATTCTATATGTATTATAGTATTGAAAACATTGTATCACCATGCCGGAGGAGAATCGCGAAGACGACTCACTTTATGAGCATTCTTTACAAATGAAAATTTATACGCTGTTCATGAAATCTGAGTTGCTAGTTTTTTTATTTTTTATTTACGAGGAACGACGGAATACCTACCCCGCTTTTCCCATGCCTCCCAAGTGGGAGGGAGCCCCCTGGAAAACCGCCGTAATCCCGGCATACCCTCACGGAGGCCCTGAAAAGATTCCTGTCCCTACCCCCAACGTTTGACACCCTCGTCCCTCGTAGACTCGGCGATCCTTAGCGACCACGGGATCTGGCGGGCCAGAACCTGTAGTGTCGTGGTCGCCACCGTACGGTGGGATCTCGGGACTCTGATTGCCATAGTCCTCTGACGACTGTCGAGCATCCGGGCAATCGTCTTCTTCTTGGCTGTGTGCCCCCAAGGGGGGAGGCATAGAGGGCAATGCTCTCCGCCACCTTGGCCAGCAGGTTTCTGATCTCATCCTTAGCTCCGTGTGTGCGTGCGAGGAGCCTTACGAGGTCCGTGGGAGCTCGCTTCGCCCTCTCGGATGCGCAATTTGCATGCTGGGCCCCCGTGAGGCCGCTGTCGAGAATAACCCCCAAGAACTTGGCCGTCTTCGTTGGCTTGAAACTATAGCTGGAGATGGTGAGCTCGATGCTCTGCTGACGTCTCCGTTCGTTGAGCACCACCGCCTCAGTCTTGGCCGGCGCAAGTTCCAGTCCCAGGGGGCGGAGGCACGCCAGGACGTTGGCCATTGCCGAATTCGCCGCATACTGAAGGAGCCGGTCATCACGTCCTCTGATTATGAGGGCCAGGTCGTCGGCATAAGCACAGGAGGTCACAGACGCGGCGAAGTTGAGCCGGACGACACAGTCGTATGCGATGTTCCAGAGCGTCGGTCCGAGAACTGAGCCCTGAGGGACTCCCGTACAGACCTTGTACCTGGTGCCCGCGTACACCACTCTGCGGTCTGAAAGGTAGGGCACTAGCGCTCGCCTGAGGTATGGGGAAAGAGACGCCCGCTCGAGGGCGTTATTAACAGCATCCCAGATATGCTAAGGACGTAATGCTAAAGACGTTCTTAACGTCCACCATGACCACCAGGCAGTGGCCCCGCGATGATTGCGGTCTCGCCCTTTCTTCTGTAGCGCTGCCAACGACCTTCTTGATGGCCGAGAGAGTAGAGCGGCCCGATCGGAACCCTTATTGATCGGGTGACAGGGTCGTTCCGCTTTCCGTTTCGGTCCTCATTCTTCCTCTGATGACGTGCTCCACCGCCTTGGAGAGACACGTCAGCATACAGATTGGACGGTATGCCGACGGCTCTCCGGCCTCTTTCCCCGGCTTCAGAATGAGGGCCAGCTTGGCTTCTTTCCATACTTGTGGGAAGGATCCCGATCTCAGGATGCCATCGACCATGCTTTCAAAGACCGCCAGGAGGACCGCATCCAGTCCCGGCGCCTTCCTGACCTTGGTTCGGTCCAGGACCCTCCTAACCTCCTCATCCGAGACTGGGGGCGGGGGGGGGACAGTATGTCGCTCTCCACGATTCGCACTGGTCGAGGAGGGGGTCTCGACGGGAACAGCGCTCCGATCGTAGCCTGGGCCACATCTGGCGGGAGCTCGACGCTGGAGTGGCGGAGCTTCTTCCTGAAGATCTTGTAGCCCTGAAGGTGTTGGTGTTGACCTCCTGGCAGAGCCGACGCCAGCTTTTCGTCTTGCTTTTATCGATCTCCCTCTTGAGTATCTTGCAGGCGGCGCGGTGTTGTGCCTCCAGCGCCGGGACGTCCGCTGGGTGGCGCGCGCGTGCGCGTGTGTGAGGGAACGTTTGAGCCGGTGGCACTTCCTCCGGGCCAGGGCGATCTGCTCGTTCCCCCAGAACTTCGGTGTCGTTGCTTGAGGGCCCCGGCGTCCTCCCAAGGAGGCTGCCCAACAGGCGTCCTCCAACATCGTTGAGACTGCCTCGGCAGAGTATTGCGAGCGCCCCTCTCACGATGATAGCTTTGGATGCAATGCGCAAGTGAGCGGTGGCCTCCAGCTGTGTCTTCGTCCTTGATTTCGGCCGCGAAGGCCTTCGTGGCGTTTGCCACACTCTCGCTGACTAGACGCCTGACGTTCCCCGACAGTAGCCGCTGCGCGTGTCGGACCTTGGCCCTCGATGAGAGCATAGTAAGCTCTAGACGAGTTCAAGGGCCAAGAGCATCCTCGAGGGGGCCTGTTCTGCCCGGAGCTGCTTGATCGCGATCAGCCTGGGGGAGGGGGGTTAGACCTCGGTTTCTCCCTCTACGATGAAAGCGTCCCTGCTCTCTAGCATGACCACCTTCCCGTCTCTGAAAGTCGGTAGAGCTCTTTCCAGCGCCGGGGTTTGCTTGCAAAGTCTCTCGATGAGTTTGGAGTCGGCTTCATCCCCCTCCACCACCAGAAGGGCACGGCAAGCTCCCTCAGCCAGGATGCTCTCGTTAGAAAGCCTTGTTCTCCTCAGGGAGGAGCCTTGACCGCTCCGGCCACTCCCTGCTTGCTAGCTCTACTTTTTCGGCGACCGTCATCAGGCTTTCTTTGGCCAGCGAGACCCTTATCTCCTCATCAGCACGGGATTCCTTTTCTTCGCGTACCTCAGCTTCTCTCAGGTCGGCCTTGGACCTAGCGCAGGTCCGTGGGAGACTGGGGTCCGCAGGTACCACCGACTGCACCTGGATGATGCTCTCCTGGGGAACTCCTCCCACTCCTTGGTACGCCGTACCAAGTCCGCCACTATCCCCAAGATTGCCTTGGACGCGTTCTTGATTCCGGTTGCCGTCGTGTGTACCCTCACGACGCATTCCATGAGGTTGCTCGCTTCGGTTATCAGGTCCTTGAGGTCGGCTGAGCGAATCGGTCCGATCCGCCTCGGCAGCTGCTGTGCCCAAGGGTCCTTTGGGGGCACGTATTCGGCCGTTTCGTCCCAGCCCGGTTTCCTCCATGGCCAGCCCGCGTCCACGGGGAAACGCCACCGAGTTGGTCCGGTGCACTTCTCCCAGTCAACTGACCGCAGCCCAAAAATCAGAGTAACAGGGAAAAAACAGAGTAAAATCTCTGTCTTCAATTCCCCGCGGTCTTGGCTTGGGGTGTGATCCCCGAGTTCTGTCCGATTATATGGTTAGCGGGCCCGAAGTCTGAGGTCGGTACACCCCGCAGCGGCAACGTCACCAAAAACGCAAAATTCACGACAAAAATAGGGAACCTACTTCTCCGGAGAGCTACGACGCTTGTTTGACCTCTCTACGTGCTCCCCCCGCCACGAACTAACCGATGGTGGCCCCTTCGGGTCCCGATCGGGTGATCCGACGGATTCGGATCCGGATGTGTCGGGACGGTGTCGAAAAAAAGCGAAATTCTCAGGTAAAATCGAGAACTCCCGTCTCGGAGGTCTAGGACCTCGGTATAACGCCTACTTTTGCTCGTCACGAGCAGCGCGATGGTGGTGGTGGTGGCGAGCCCTGAACCGGAGATCCGACGGATCCAAGATGGCGACCGGGTCCGATCAGGTGGTCTCAGACAACCCCAGATTCAAGGAAAACACCGAGGAAAGTCATTCAAATTCACTTCAAAAGGCTCTCGAAACTCTGTGGTGATCGTGTGTGATTGTTCAGGCCGATTAGGGCCCCCAGGTTCCTGCCCAACGAAACACGGACACGGACTTCCGAGGAAAACACTACCATTCGCTACGAGGGCGAACAGCTGAGTTAGTTATTAAAGGTGAACGTATCTATAATACACATAATCCGTCTCCCTGTCAGAGTCAGATCTGCGGAAACTTGTGGTCGGTCGCTGTGCAATTTTAATTCTAATTAGCGGCAGGTGCCTCTCAACATGGTTCATTTTAAGATGGTTTATAGAATATCTCCCGGGGCTTAGTTGAGTGCCCCCGAAGCAGTCTAATAATTAGCGTTATAGGGATTGTTTTCCTGTACACAGGGCCGTATGGTGCTCATCGTTACGGATGCGATCGATATTTGCTTTATGCAATAACTAAACATATGGCAAAAATATCAGCGAATGAAAACTGCTATAAATAATATGTAAATAATCCAGACTTATCAACCTTAAGTAAGATGACTAATTTCTTGGATGGTTCTTGCTCATACTCTTTAGAGTCTATGTTTTGAACGTTAAATTAACCATCCCAAAGGGCGTTTCTTCTAAACACTACGGAGATGACTAACATTTGTAGGAAAATACCATATATTCGGTGCAACAGCTTATGACTGGCCACACTGACAGTCATAAGCTGTTGCACCGAACCACTTGATACAGTGTCAGAATGATGTACTCAAAAATAAGATGCTCAATTCTGTTCCAAAATGTGCTGTTTTGCGATTTGATCCTTCTCACATTTGGCACATCTCGAATGGCAACAGAAAATACCTGTTTATAATGCTGTACGAGATTTGGAAGTCATAAGGCTTCAACTTGATTTTAGTTTACATGTAAGAAACTACGTGCAACCTGCATAGACTTCGGTCGACTCAATTTTTAGAACTTTTATAATAAAACTGTCTGAATTTCATATCCAAATGTAGAACAATGGTGGTGTTAGTTTTACAGAAATTATGCTATTGCTTTCAAGTACATTTTACCCATCGAAAGATACAGATTGAGGTTATTGACCGTCTGCCAACCATGTTCACGAAGCTAGTTGCCCAGCAATATAAGGTTGACAGTGATCGCATCGAACTCACGGCGAACTTGAGCCTTGAATGCTGGGAAAATTGGCGAACTTTCTCACTGATTCTTAGGCTACAAGATATATCTAATAGTAATAATTTGGCTCATTTTGTGAAATAGTTACGTGCATTTATAATAACTGACGCATCCTTAATTGTCAAATAGAGGTAATCTTGACTTAACTTAATTCATTTCAATTTTTTTAGTAAAATTCCATAACTTAACAAAGCGGTGAAGATTTGAAAACATGTTTTAAAGGCATCATTTAGCGACGAAGTAACAGCTTGGCCGGTAACAGCGATTAAGTCAGAGACTTCACAAATTAATTTCGGATTTATTGCATGTTAATAAGTGACAAACAAAGATCGCTGTCATTGCATTTAGAAGCTAATCAAGTGTTGTCCCACTAGAACATATAATGTTCTTTATTTATATTGTTAAATACGGTGGAAGTCATAACTCAAAGTTCACGCCCTGGTTTATCTTTCAGTCTATTCTTCTATTGTCTATTTATTTTGCATTGATCTATTTAAAACCCGATAGGCATTACATATGTTTGGGCTGTTGGGTCTGGCGTGCTTGTACTTACATGTCCCGAAAATGCAAGGATTACATTTCAGACCGACATAATCCCTAGCGTTTGTGGATGAATGAATGCTGTTGTTCATTCAGAGAACTGAAAGGAGTTTGTCGCGCAGTGCAACCATCCGATTAATTAATATGAGCATTCGATATGAACAACCCTCATCAGACGACGCGGCAGATCTGAGGGAGCACGCCTCATTTGGAGACTAGACTCAGAATAAAATTGGGATCTCCTTATTGCCACCAAAGTTTGACGGTTCGTCGCAAATGTCTGTGCACACATGCAAATTCAATCTGTCAACATTAAGACTCTGGATCATGCCCTCGAAAGACTTGATATCCACGTGGCTATTACGAAATTTTCAATAATGAATATCGATGCATTTTTCGAATATCGTTGAATATTTTGAACAACATCTGCTGAGTGCAGGTGGTATTAGACGAAAACGATCTTCATCAAATTCCCATCAACTTTCGTCCACATAAATTATAATAATGAGGCTATAATGATGGATAGTAGGTAGAACGTATACAAATAAGTTGAAATGACGGTTAGTCAACTAAAGATATTTAAGAAAAGCGCTGTGAAGAGAAGCGCTGTGAAAGCCGCAGTGTTCCAAGGAGACACGCAACCCTATGGGCTTGAGTTTCTCATTTAAAAAAACGGTGGGATTACAACGGCTTGAATTGGTATCAGCTTTAGCTGTAAATCAATTATTTTATCTACAGCAAACTTACCCCCTACTCAACCGTAAGCAAAATAGGCGTTTGTTTCTTTTGGCATGCGGGCACCTCAAGCTGAGTCGCTTTAAATTCAGTAGATGTAGGGTAAAGGTATCGGTAAAGGTCTATTGGTTTATAATAGGCACTGCAACTTTCACAATGTTTAAGTTCTCTTAGATGTCAAGTTACAGGGCTCGAACGTGCGGCTGCCGGCTGTTTACAGCCAGGGACTTCGCCGTCCAAGCCCGCACCAGGCGAGTATAAACCTTCAACTGTTTGGGCCCAAAGAATTCATTGTATTATACTCGTGAAAGGTCCCGCGAAAGCACAGATTCTAGAATAAAAATAAGTAAATATAAAAATAAATATTGTGATGGATCTCAGATACGCAGATAGATCATGAGACGCCATGGGCACGGGATCCTCGGCGTCGGTGAGTCACCCTGAATTGGAAGGACCTATTACGGTGGTTGTATTTCGCTCTGTCGTAGCGTACACAACGTGGACATTTCACTCGGACGGCTTGGACGGAGCAGACATACCCTTACCTTATCGAATTAATCGGAGACCAAACCTGTTTACGATATATTCGTAAACTGAATTAGAGTGATGAGCCGAAATCAGAGCCAGTATCAAACTACAATTTGGGTTAGATCGCAATAGCTGTCGCGGGCTGTCGACAGCTGTTGTGCGTTGCAATATTGGAAACGAAGTTCTCGGAAATTATACTCGATAGACAGCTGACATTGTACGTCAATACCACTAAAGCTTCATGCTCGGACAGTAAAGTCACTTAAACAAGGTTATTGTACGGATATTGCGAACAGATAAAAGTTTATATTTAGATCGTCTATTCAAAGTGAAGCGTATTATGTCAGTATCATTGTGTGAATGATCGTATAACATTGTAATCCCTACAGTATTATACATGGAAACTCATTTAGAGTTCCATAAAGACAACTATAAACTAAGTTATTGGAAATTTACCGGAAACCAGTTTACAGAATTTTCCAGGAAAGAGGATTGAGTCCCATACAGCTAAATCGTAATTATTTATATCCCAAAACATGGATAAATAGGTGCCGGTGATTTTGTTGGAGTCGCAGTTGGAGCCGATAACCACCAGTGGCGAAACGTAGGTTGCAATATGTTCGAATATACAATTTAATTACGTCAAGAAGCGTGTTTTTCGTTGATTTGGAAATGATGGAGCTCCTGGAAAACACTTCCCTGGTGACCTCCGACGCATACCCCTAGAATTCAGGCTTGGCCATGTCTCAAGTGTTCGTACTTTCAGATCTAGGTGCTCTCATTCACCATATTCGTTGCTGGGCGCTGTAAGCGTTACGATCACTCGGGAAGAACATCAATCACTAAAATGCTTTATGTATATGACGTGCACATGACGGTTCAGTGAGGGCGGAGCAACAGCTGTGGTCCCCCCTGTATAAGCAAAACTGCTTGATTCGAGGTGCACTTTATAGACTGCATTTGCCCAGTGCTAGCCGCCTATCAAAAGCAAATCAAATAATTTACACAATATGGAATAAGTGTTGGCATTAGCCGATTCATGCCGCTATGCCTAGCATTTTAAATATTATTCAAGAACCTTGAAGGCCCCACGTATGCACAAGTGAAAGTTTTTTTTTACCCCGCAACTGGCCCTTAGTTTTGTCATCCTTAACGCTGACTTGTCGTGGATTTTCAGCCCCTTGGCTGTACTACAGGGATCGTCCATGAGACAACTCACTGTATAATTGAGTCCGTTTCAATAGCCGGTTTCGAATTGCTGTATAGCAATATTTCATTCGCCGGTTTCGATTAGGGTGCTGTTGCTTTGAGAGCCGATCCGCTT
This sequence comes from Stratiolaelaps scimitus, assembly GCA_019614645.1. Taxonomy (NCBI): domain Eukaryota; kingdom Metazoa; phylum Arthropoda; class Arachnida; order Mesostigmata; family Laelapidae; genus Stratiolaelaps; species Stratiolaelaps scimitus. The sequence goes on from JABWDB010000029.1 coordinate 3,801,510, forward strand.
TCCGCAGGGTTACGGTTGGCTATCACTACCGTACCACATGGGCTAAGATGCCAAAGAAATTTTGTTTGTAGACAAAAATATTTTGACTCTCAGAACGGGTCGAGCCGACATATTATATCCCGGAACTTCTAATGGACCTATTCTAATTTCGTTTACAAATTGTCTTCATTTAACGCGACTCCACAACGCCGTCGATTCTGAGAGGGTAGGTACTTGACAACGACATTGGCAATGACATCCTACACGCTAGCGATGCATTTTACATTGTATACGTGCGACATCTGTCAAGGTGCTCGCAAGTCGAGTTGTGTCTAGACAATTACCCTCTTGTACATATTCAAATACCCATATCACATCGCACAGGTCAGCTCGCCAGTCGAAGCAAGCATACTGCTCCACCCATCAACACCGTTTTGAGAACAACAGTATTCAAAGAGCTCTATCTCTTAGAACACAGTGGTCTCTGCACTATTCTTCGCTGTTGGCCAAACAATGAGAGACGATGGACACACCCTTCTAGCTGTGGCGATCAAGGTCACTTGATGAATGTCACCAAAACCTATAGCATTATCACCAACAGATCGCAGAGTTACAGCCGACGTGTCCAGGAAGAGCTTAGCTTTTACGTGGTATTAGTGCATGCATATATGAGACGCTTATGTAATTGCAAGCCTACTAATAGTAAACATTTACTATATTCATAGGTTGTTCAATCAAGTAAATTGAACGCCTAGCGGCACCCATCATCATCCGCGTACACCGTAACCTGGGATCATTTTATGATCAAGATCAAACAATATGCCATATTCACATAGGTGTGTCGCTTCCATGTTCGTGTTATCCCCATCAATATATGCATATATATATATATATATATGAGACTCTGATTAGGTTTACGGCATTGATCCCCGGGTGATTTTTAAAAGGGTATCAGGTTTATTTGACGGGGGTGCCCTAAACGTCAATGAGTTGCTGAAACAGCTGGAGAAGTATATTAGTACGCTTATAAGTTCGCATAGCGCTGTCCCCAGAGAAATGGCTCTCTGTGCCGTCACTCGGTTTGCATACTGAGGCCAAACTGGAGAGTTAAAAAACAAGTGGCCATGTTGTAATGATTAAATATACATCGCCCTGTTTTCGACCCCGTTATAAATAAGGAATAAATGAATATCGCCAGGACTCTATGGGAAGATTGTTTATATCCTTTCGTTCCAACATATCCATTCCTTTTCATCTGTATCTATTGTCTAATTAAGGGCCTCGTCATGCGTGAACCGTGGTGATTCATGTGACACCCTTCACATTTTGAACCTCACTTTGTGACCCTGGTAGACATTCAACGGAGGTAATGGAACTCCGCTCCTACCATTTCCACGGTTCAAAGCTCACGCCTACTATATATATATATATATATATATATATATTCTTCAAATAGTTTTTGCTAACTCAAGCGGACGTATTGCGCCATCGTGCCTATCAGTTGTTGGTGGCGACGATCCCCTCATTTGTTTTCTAAAGCATCGCCACTTAATTACATTGTCGCTTGTCGACGCCTCAGTCAACACGGATCCGTTCGAGGAGAAACTAACGATCTCCCATTGAACTCATTCATTGAACGTTGTCATTGTACTCAAAGGATCAGGCTATCCTTTAAGGTTTCCCGCTTTCTAACCTAAATTATATTGCTGATCATATTATTAGGTTGTTCATAAGTGTTTTGGACATCGGAAAAGGTTTGATAGCCTTCGAACCAAGGGTCATAGCCAGGTAAGACTTGGTCTGTTCAAACTTGAGTGTTTTTGTTTACATGTAGCTCAGCGCTGGTTCAATTTCTTGGAACAAACATAAATCAAGAAACTGGAACATAATTTAGTGCTGAAAATCAGCGCTCTGTGATTAAATGCTTTGTGTCTTGAAGGTACAAGCCTGAATAAACTTCATCGACAGTTTATGAATGCAATAGACACGGAGGCCTTCACGCGGCACAACGTTCACTACTGGTTTATCGATTCAGGAGGGCTGACGGGAGTGTTGGAGACTACAGAGGAGGCGGCTTCAGGGTATCTCACGATCGAACGACTTGCAATAATTATCGCAGCTATTGAGCATATTGGAGGTTGGACCATAAACTCTTAGTCGACCTATACTGGCATTCCGGCCACATTACGAAGTTATAATGAAAATATTGACAATGACCAAGAGAAGTCAAAAATAGGAACCCCATGAATTGATTCCAGCCCAGATGGAAACACGTGTGGCATATCCTAAATGCAGTCTGCAACAAAAACTCGGCTCGAACTGACGAAGGTCCATTCGTAGTGGCAGTGCCGAATAGATTTGGTCTCAAAGTGATGATCATACTTTCTATGGACGTTAGCAGCGTTTTTTTTTAGTTATTGCGTAAAAATTATCAAAGCCATCGCCTTCCTCGGGACAATGTCAGCCTCAGCCCCGGTCCCAGCTAATCCCCCCCCCCCCACCAATAATTCCTAGCAATAATTCCTAATTATTGTATGTTTGAATAAATGCTCATGTGTGTTTGATGCAATCCGATATTTCCAGTTATTGAAAAGACTCCTAGACAAACGGCACGGGAACCTAAGTAAATTTTCCGGGCTGACTCTCAGCCAACATTTATTATAACATTCATGATACCGGTTTGGGCATTGCATCAATCGGAGGAGACACGCAGGTGCACGGATTCGATTCCCATCATTAAAGGGTCCGTCTTATCCAGCAATGCTGACTAAGACGGACCCTTTAATTGTGGGATGAGCAGTACCGTGAACGCTAACGTTGGTCAGACCGGAAAATATACGGGAATATGGATCACGCAATGTGGCTCCTCGATGACAACGCGAAATGACCTGATACTGTATCTAAGTGAGCTCATGAATAAGCAAGCGAATATTTGAAGCTTATTTTTCGATAGAGCTGCCGTTCTTGTGTGCTGATCGGCAGAGGTCTTCAGCATTACTGTTTGGTCACTCGTTTGTTCAGATCTTGAATCTCAAGCGGCCATAGCGGCTAGCTTTTGTTATGCTTGGCACTATATAGAGTGCCTTGGGCGGCTTTCGCAACTAACGACTAACACACTGTCTACAACTAACGATCGCTAATTTTGCACCTCTTTTGTACGGCAGCTCTAGAGAGGATGAATGCTTTCAAAACCTGCCCGCGATAACATACTATGCACCGACTTCTTGGACTCGAGCTGCCGGGCCTATTTCCTGCCCGTTCCACACATCGCTACTGACTGACAAAAGTTTCTTCAAATTAATTTCGGCTAATTCATAACGATAAACATAGAAATGTTCGCGATCGATCTAGTTGGCAACTACGCCGACTCCTGATAGATGGGCGTGACCGCCGCAGCTACCCGACTAATTCTGAGAACCGTAGCCATTCTTGACATCAAAAACTGTTTTTCGAGCTGACCCTCAGCTGTTCCCCTATCTGACAGGCCTCAGCTCTTAACCTTTAGGTATCACTATGAGGACCTGTCGGGGTCACCTTTGCTTATTCTCTGTCTTACTTATTCTTGACATCAACATCGGAGCAGGTGACGGAGGTAAGGGAAGGTCGGTTTGAGCCACGTGGAACTCGGTTCAATATTATCGGTCCTGACCGAGGTTGGTGACGATGTCCGTTAGACTAGCACTGGAGACAGTGGGAAGGCGTGAACAACAAAATCGTAATCTGGGGACGTTGCAAAACAATTTGGAGTAACTCCAAGCCTTTCCGATTTGACCATTCTGGAGCTGCAAAGTAGAAACGGCAAGGGTATGGCGCGCCACAAGGGGCTCAAGCGGAGGAATAATTCTGATAACGAGTGGCCACGAAGGTTGCTGTAAGGACACCGCTTCGTGGATGTATATATTGAGCGACGTGACGTCGAGCAGTTGTAACGAGAGAATGTCCGGAAGTTGCACAACAGGTACTCGAGTTTTTGTAGTGAGTCCAGCAGTTGTTCATCGCTGCTGAGTTGTGGATTAAAACCAGTAGCAAGCTATCTAGTTGTCCCACGATGGTAAGAGGCCGTTAGGAGAACGTTCTTTGGCAAGGCGCAGGACCAAGAGCCGAGCAGCAGGTGGCCTGATCCGCCGGACGATCCATGACGAAGCGTAACATCCAATACGAAACAAATATTCTCTTTATGTTAACCCGTTAACAGGCCATCGTATGCTGGTTCACATATGCTTTCGTATGTTCAATGGTTCTCTATAGATTCAATATTCGGAAGGCGTATCGTTCACATTGCAACGGAAATATTCGGAAAGGGCTGAGCTTGTTTGCGACCCTACCATTCGGCTTTCCTGAGACTTGTGCGATGTGGCTTGCCCGACCCTAATTTAAGCTTTTTATATCCGTCAGCGCCTGGAATACGGCCTGGCATTTATGGCTTTCCTGGATACTGTTATGATCGACCTATGAGGGCAGAGCGGCAGTTGCTACGGCTTCCGCCGTGTACCAGCTTTTACGCACTCTGCAGGGTTATGGACTTTCGTTTTTGTTCTCAGGGTCATGGTATTGATCTAACGGTGCATGGTTCTCAGAAGGTTGAGCTTGCTACTGCCGGAGAATTGGCACGTACAGACACACACACTGTATTATCCACGGATATGGCCAACTCGATGCAATGATTAGCGGTAGACAGCGATGACTGGTTTTTCGAGGGAGTTTATCTCAATCCGCGGCTGAAATCCCGGACTTGTTTTTGTAACAGATTTTCGGTAGCGACTATCTGATCGTTGGATTCAACGACTCTCTGCATAGAGCGTCACGAGTGGCAACGGAGGGGTTATCCATAAAGACTAAGAAGTCGAAGTCAGGCTTGTGGACGTCCTACCACTGCTCTGCACCGAGCTGTGGAATGTTCTTTTATTTGATTCCCCCCCTGCGTAAACTCAAACTGACAACAATCTGGTGACGGAGTACTTCGGATGTAGCGTATGTATATTGAACCTATGCAGGTTGAGTGACACCATGTCGTCCTCATCTGAGTCGCCAGCCGCCCCGGTAGTCATGTTGGTGTACAGGCGAACGAGGCTGCCAGTAGGGTGCTGCGTTTCGCAGTTTATGATACACTGGACTGCTTGTGGCTTCGCAACTTTGTGGTGGCTGAAAAAGCGTGGTGACTCCTAGCTTTGCCTGAAATGGGTGTTTATTTGTTATCTGTTGTTGGTTGAAATAGATGTCTGACAGTTGTTCTTGTTTTTTTAACGTTTTTCGCTTTGCGTTCATTTAACTAAGATGGACAATTTGTTTCGTTTCGATTTTCAATCCTGCTCCCCCCCTCTCGTAGAACGAAGAATATTTGCAAATTGCAGGATTTTTTATTCATATCGGCAACCTCGACAGTTCCCCAACATTTGACGAAGATCCCTACGGCGTAAGGTGTTGTGGTCATGGACTTAATCAGATATGTCCGCCATTTATTTCGAATTACGTTCACCCAAGATAATAGTGAACGACCAAGGCAGTATTGACAAATTCTCCCTTTGATTTTAGTTTGAAATTGAAGGACGTTCGTCGAAACCTTAGCTTCTATGATTGATGTTGATCATGATTCTGCGTCTTGAAATATGCAATAATTATAGAAGGAATTGGGGACAGCGGGGTGTCAGATCGACCCCGTCATGATCACCCCCCGAGGGATGCTCTGACATAGCCTCTCTCTCCGCACACAGCAAGGGAAACGCGCTGCAGAAGTAAGCATCCTCTGCGCCTATCTGTGGGGAATGTCTCATAAACAAGCAATGATATCTAATATATCCACTCGTTTTGTTTCATAAATGGTTGACATAAAATAGCAATCGAGCAAGCATGAGGCAGCAATGATATGACGATGTTATCCTGTCACCGAGACGATGGACAATATGACGAACAAAAGCCGAAGCGAACAGAAAGAAATTCCATAATACGTTGATTCATTGAATCATTTACTCATTGTGTACTGATTCGCCAACCACTGCAAGAATAGCTTTCTGGGAATATATGTTCATTTCATTTATTATATTTTAAATTTGTGGCAATTAAGAGTATTGTTATATATGATAGATACTGAATAGAAAGTACAAGAGATCACGCGTACAGCGTGTAACAATACACACGACTGATGAATGACACAATAATAATAATATGAATGATACTTGTAAATCTTCTGAGCTCATAATCATATTCAATAGAGGGGGCAGAAGATGAGGAAAATTATTGCACGCCTTGTCGAGCAGCATCACTCGACAATGACTTCCACAGCTTGCTTTCACCATCATAAGCTAAGAAAAATAATAACAACAATAATAATAATAATAACCACAAACTCGACAAAAGGATGTGCAAATACTGTGCCTATTCTACTGGACACCTTCGTCTCATGACGCAATAGTAACAGCCACAATGAGGGTCTAGCGTAGAACAGCTGCTAAGTCAGCTCCCAACGAATCGAGCAACAGCAGCATTATCGTCAATAACAACGGCAGCAGCACCAAGGAGCCATGAGAAACGACAAAAACAGCATCTTGGGCGTTGGCTCATCTTGGCGATCATGATTTCAGTACCTACCACCACATTCGGATCTTCTGTCGAGTAAAAGCAGCAGCAGCAGAAGACTCAAATGAATAAGGCGACCAATTCTACAGAAGAGAGTAAAGATAGAGGCAAACCACAGAAAAACGAACTCCCACGCAACAGAGAGAGAGACAGAAAACCTATCTAAGTCATCGTGTAATACTATATCCGCATTTATCTGAGCAGTAATCATTCATCATTGGTTGTTCTATGCTGAACACAGGACTGTATTAGAAACTTAATGTAAAATTACAATAAACAAGGTTTATTGATACTTTATTTTTATGAAGAACAATTTCTAGATCTTGTTCCTTTTTCTAGATCTACTCGCTCCCGTTTTTAATCATCTTTTATTCTTATGACTTCATATAACACACATTTGATAGGTGATTATCCCAAAACATATTCGTAGCTCATAGAAAAAAATAAATATATATATATACATATATGAGGCTGGAGACTTGAGCCCCGTGGAGTGACACTTACCCCATATGAGTGATTAAATAAAGGAGGTAATATATAATGTATATAATAACAGGTAGAACGTTGGAAACTTTTACCGATGATAATGAGAACACATTTCTTTGCTATTTTTTAGTGGTAAAAAGTTGCCACTATTTTTAGCGACTCTCTGAAATGGATCGCTTTGGAAAGCTGCGCTTCCAGATGGGTTGACAAATACGACGTCCTCGAGCTTTTGCAATTAATGAAGCCTCTCGACACCAATACGAGTAGGGTTTGCAGACAACCAGAAAATATATACTAACTCGTACGCCTTGAATAACTTGGGAACCACAGGCGAAAACATTTGTGAATGGTGCCGCCGAAAGGGGAATGCATATGTCACTCCCTGAGTTAGATGTTATGGACATCGCTGATGAAACCACGAGGATCCTGAACGAAGCCACAATCCCCGTTGTGAAATCATCTCAAAATCTTAGTGACCGGGTGTAACAACAACTTTAAAATTCGCCGTTGGCCAATGAAGCGTGCACAACGATATTGCGATGCTTCATTGTGAAACGACTAGATTTTTACATTCAAATAGGTCATAGGATCAAATTCGCCAGAAATGTAAAAAAAAAATTGGATTTTGCTGTGAATATTTTCGCTAGGTTTACGTAGGGAACGTCGGGAGGTGCGATAATGGACACCGATCAAGGGGTATGGCGTGTGATGGTATTCACGCCAGCCAAACGTAGTTATTCGGTGAGACGATATGAAAAATGCAGATTATTCGAAAGCATCATTGAGTTTCAGACGAGGAGCAAATATCGGCTCTCACCATTGTGAGTCGGGCGTAGTACACATTTCCTAGAAGCTTTCCTGTACATTAGGTATAAAGGCTTTCGTTAACTTACTATATCTTTACATTACGTCTCCTCTTCGGCGCACTGTCGTCGACTTCTTGGTCAGGATTCTCATCGATGCCACACACTGAATACATTCTCAGATATCTTAAATCATTATCATATAAAGCATGGCCGCCGTAGGGTGATGCAGTTCTCTAAAATCAACTTCTTGAAGTGTTGCACAGTCATTGGAGGCACTGGAAAGACGTCGGCAGATGGGAGTCCTGCGAGAGAAGAGGGGGTGTCTTATCTTGGTTTATAAGGTTCTGCTGCTATCGGTGTTTTGTTACGTACTACCGGCCTGACGAGGGGACTATCTTCGAATATCCCACCGATCTCATGTTGTCCCGAGCGATGCTCTCAGGGCTGTGTTCGTCTTAAGCCAAACTAAAAACAAATAAATACAATACTATTTGCATTCGTAGAAAATCGTATGAAGTAGTTATTAGTTAATGTTAGTTAGTTTGTTGTGTATAAATCACACAATAATATGAAATAAGAGCATGCCGCCCAATATAAGTATTTGAATAAATACCTCAATTACAACTGATAGCTATTCTATTTATTTTCGAGCAAAAACAGGCGATGCATTCGAATCAGTTCCTCCTAGCTGATAGATGAAGATAAATACAGAGATAGATGGAGAAGAATCAATTATTATTATTATTATTTCCAATCAATGCACTATCGCACGAAAATAGCATTTTCCTATCACTCTTGCTCCTTCTATTTAGTAATCAAATACGCATCCTGTAGAGAAAAGTCTCTCCGTTTGCTATATTCGCAATCTGTCGGAAGCTGTGCCCGCCTCAGATATTAGCAACTAGCTCTGCTTGCTATATTTCTTCTTATATGCCACATTCGATACTCGTGGCAGAAAGGGACAGAATTGAATCATCTGGAAATGACATCCTCGAAACACCGCTGAAGGCGTCGCCGGCTGAAAATGGCCACCATCTTCATGTTTCGCATGAAACAGCGGCAGCAATAGGAGCAATACTACCACCACCACCACCATCATCAATCAGAGGTGCGTGCAATCGTGGCACGCGTCATAGAACCCAGAATCAGGGAACGGTGTGTGTGACGTATCACACGATGAATCGAGCAGGATCGCTTTGCGAGACATGTTATAAAGCGGATTCGATGTCGAATTCAAGTTGAAACTTAGGAATAATATACCGCACATTATGAGGCAATGGGATCACACAATCATGTCAAAATCATTCTACTTAGCTGTTCAAAACATTGTATTCAGCGATTTTATAAATAAATCAAGAGTTTTGCTACGTTTGCTAAGCTCCCCATACTAAAGCGTCAGGTGACATATGAGGATTTACAATACTAGTGCTGGCCAATTGCTGATTCAGCATTACCGCCTGTTACACGAGTCAGTCACATTTGTTGGGATCTTTCGATAATTTTATCTGATCGAGTAGTGATATAGTCTGAGCCATAGCGCGATGCTCCGCTCAGGCCATAATGTCAAACTTTCAGTGGATAGCTCCTGGTATCCTGCGCCCGGCTCTTTATGAGACGTGGCTCTCATTAAAATGTTGTGAGGAAATTATTAATAATATTCAGAAAAGACTATATATATATATATATATATATATATATATATTCAATTCGGGCTTCAACGTGTCCCCTGTCTGGGCAGTACAGAGACACGATGAGCAAATTCTGAATCACTAGAATTTCTCGGAATCGATTCAACTATCACTATGACCATTCGCAATGGTACCAATGTTGCCAAAGATACACGCTCCAAAGCTTGAGAAATTTATTATTTATCTTCGTGGACTGACTATATAGGTGATAGGGATTACCGCTATGAACGCTATGCACTACTGCCTACAATCTCCCTCTGTAAATTTACTGTAATGGTGGTGCTGACGACCTCAATACAAATATGCCCTTTTTGACAACTGAACTTCAAGAGAAAAGTTTCGCAGGTGAATTAAAATGTAAGAACTTTATAAAAATTTATTAGAATCGTTTGGCGTGTAACATCGCGAGCCTTTAACTGCGTAAGCAGTAAGCACTTCTGGTCTTAATTAAATATGATGCTCATTGCTAAAATGAATGCATGTCTGATACTACCACTGAAAGTACAAGCTGAGACTTTAGCAGCTACAGCTAAATCCGTTGGCGGTACTTTTTGTCTAAAAAATATATTAGGGTGTTCAGTTCGAATTTTCCGCTCCTTAAATGCCAATGACTTTTGAACTAAATGAGTTAGAACAAAGATCTTTTTGTATGAGTTAGAGGTAGAGACCTAGCCACTAAATAATTTAGCGTTATAGCCTCTAGACTCATTATTATTAGGCTAATTTATGTACATCGATGGAACACCATTATTTTACAGACGGCAACTTGCATCTTCAATTCAGAAAGGAAGTGAGATATAGAGTTATTCCTTCACGTAAAATATGACTGCCTTGCCGCAGAATTCAAAGGGGTTGACTGTAAGCGCCTCATGGTATCGGCCAGTTCCCAAATTTAGAGTTTGCTTTCAAGGACTCCCTCCATCTTACGTAGCAACGTGAGAGCTCCTCCGTAAACGTTAAATATTTAAGGCCGAGGGTCAGCTAGAAAAAGTTTACTTTCGTCCTCGAGTGACCACCAAACACTAATGAGTGATCGCATTGATTGTGTCCTGCACACAGTCAGAGCTGAGTTTTACATATGACGTGATTTGAAATATCATAGTTTTAACTCGGCTACATAGAAAGAAAAGTAGAACACGTAGGACTGTACATATGATGTTCAATGCACACATGTCTTTATTTGTTATAAATAAATATTTTCATAATATTTAATTAATTAATCATAAAAATATATAATTTCTCGCCTATTTATTATATTCATAGGCGTTGTACCTGAAGCCATCAGAAAATCCCCAATAGCTTCTCCGAGATCAAAATGCTTGTCCCAATAAAAGGACATAAACTTAATTAGAAGATCGCTCAGAAACCTTTGATTGTCTCTCAGGTGAAAAATCTAATTTCTGAGTAGTCATTTATTGGTTAACTAAAAGAAGACCTGCTACATAGTAATTACTATGTAGCATTACTACATAGTAAACATAATTACTATTATAGATCCCGGGAAGGTTCTGTAGATCTCTATTATAAACTAGAAGAATCGTTCGCTGCGGGTAACTTCCGGCTGGAACTCCAATAAAGGAATCTTTGCCGGCGAAAGTAGACCCAGAAGGGCCTAAGTTTGTTGTATTGGTCGGTAAAAGGAAACAGGGGCTACATTGGTGCCGGCAATAGTGGAACGCAGCAGGCCATCACATGCCTTCACTTTCAATGGTGATTCCGTCTGTGAACGGACATCCACGGCAATTAGAAGATAAACACAAATCCAGCTGTGCAAGAGGTTGACGTGAGATTGAAAAAGCCCACTTTTGTTCTCGGAATTGAGTAGAAGACGTCGAACTAAGGGCTAAGCCTAGCTCGTCAGCCAGAGTACACAAACATCGCTTAAATGAGAATGGAAACATTTTCGAAGCTCAAGCTGTATATTTTTTGTATAATATTTTCTAAATATGACCTAAAAAAAGTAATAAAAAATAATGAAAATTAATAAATATCATACTTTGAAATATTATAAATAACATCCCCAATGGTACATATTTATTCTACGACGGCCCTCTTCGTTCTTGCCCCCGGTGGCGCGGATCAGCATGAAATATAGACCCCGTCGAGGAAATTAGCAGTGAGGGAGCCGTGGCCGTCAAGGGAGGCAGCTACCTCCTTTCACCTCGAAGTACCCCACCGAGTCTCTGATTCATGGGCCTATTCACTAATATATCTTAATGTTGGTAACGCACATTGTCCGGGCACAACTGTTGGCCCTCTATTCCAATAATAATAATGTTGAGTTTTTCATCGGTCCTCTTGCTCAGGTTCTTGCTTAACCCTTAGGAAGGGAAAACACACCTAAGTTCAAGGCAGAGTCAAGATGGGGGGTACGGCCGCGGGACTCGATGTGCACACGTCGAGTGCTGGTCACCAAGTGAAGTTCCGCGACACTTCACTCTCATTTTATTAGTGCCTCCCTGCATTGAACCGAGTGGCCTTCCCATAGGCACTCGTAGCCTATGCTTGTATACTCATCCCCTTCGATCTCTGTAATGCTTAAGGGTACCAGCTACTTTGCTGGGTTTACTTTGAGGAGCTTTAATTTTTGTGTATATATATATACAGATCTAATACTTGAGAGTCCTATCATTTCACTCAGTGTGATTGTATTTTTCTCTGGGCTACGTGCTCAACCTATTATATATAATTTTACTTTTCACATATTTTTTAAGACGAGAGCAGGAGCGCATGCACATTGCAAGTTCCGTAAACAAACCTCACATTTAATTGAAAAAAAAATACTTATCGTTTCAACTCGAGAGTCCTAGCATTAGGAAAGGAAAATATTACCTAAACTAGAATATGCTATACTTATACGCGCGTATTTATCTATGCTGAATATCTAACCGTACGTACGTTCTGCTATATATTTATATAGAAGCGTCGGCTGTGAACTATATTCACAATTCCAACAAATAATAATAGCATAGAAACACTAAAAAAAAGGCAAGAAGTGAGCTGCCTGGAGGGCGGCGTACTTTCGTAATTTGGCACGCTCCGCATGTAATACTTAACTGCGGGTGGTTGCATAGAGTGTCAACCATTGTGCCGTCCCAAACGATGTGCCAGCTCCGGTGGAAGGTGGTGAGGGTTAGGCCCTGCAATACAATTAGTAATGATATGCAATATAGACAAGAGCCTCAGCAATTTTATGATCACTTCATTTAAGATTACTCCTTCGTGAATATCAAGAAGGTATGCTATATTCTAGTTTTACCATCTCTTTATATTTTACATTTCTCAAGTCTATAAGGACATAAAAATATATTTATATATATATAATGTATAGTGCGTTTTCACTATCTTGGTGTGGTGGACAGAGTATTATCATGATTCATGTTGTCGATGACGGATCGTCTTATGGTGATGGTGGGATTGATATACAGAGCAGAGGAGTCAGTCATTGTGTTTTGGCGAGTCGTAGCAGCACGAGACCTGCATTGATTTATACCGATGATGATTCGAGGGGAAGAATATGAACCGAGGCGTGATGCTAAGAGTTTGATTAGCTACGCAACACTGACCACTTGGTGCGCTTCATCAACGACCTCAGACTTTGTCGAACGATGTCCACGTACGCATAACACCTCACGGATTTAGTTAGACATACATTGGGGCTTTTGTTGCTTACCGATGTAATTAACAGATGTGGGCAGAAATAATGCTGAGTAGCAGTTTACTCATCTCCTAAAAATACGGTCTGTAATAGTTCTTAGATTGCTGTTGTTGTTTAAAATATAATAAATAAATCAATATATATATATATATCACTTGGACGCAATCGTGGGAATCACATACGGGACGATTATTGTGTGTTCTTGATGCGCTTCTCCAGTAGATTCTTCAGCTCATGAGAGGGTCTCACCACAAGGCCATTTCATGCAGCATCAACGCCAACATGCTACACTATGCCAGCTGCATATTTTACTGATCTAACACCTCCGCCTTACATAGGGCAATACGAATTAATTGAAATGGACAGCGCTAGTTCTGTCATACATTTTCATCTACGTAACTAGAATCTTGGCTTTCAGAACTTTCTATGAGACCTTCCAAGCCGTTTATCAGCATGCTCAGGGAGCCAGCTCGTCCCATTATAATCAACGAGCTGCACAAAACGCTGAAGTTAACGATATCTCGATCACGTGGGGAGAGATATTCTATCGACGTGACGCGTTTCATAACTTTTGCATCTCCTCCTACGCAGCGCGAAAGAAATCTCTCCTTTTTTGACAGCCCTTCAGAACCGCCACTGTCATGTCGTCCCAACAGCAACAAGGTCTGGTTGGTTGTGGCGAAGAGATACCTCAGGCAAAAGAGTGGGTGCGGTATACCCCACAGTGCAAAAACTTGACGTCGCAATTGTGATGGTGATGTCCAGCAGTCTGTCTGTCCAGAAGTGTTCAGTTCGATGTCGTCAAGCAGAGACCGGCTCCGTTCTACAATGAAACGCTTGCTGGCGTTTGCCACCAGGGGCGCTGCGCCAATCTCCGCTCTCACGGAACGACCTTGGTTTGATCGTCCATAAAGAAGGAAGCAAGCAGATTCCAATGATATATAAGGACAAGGGAGTAGACACGCATACGTGTCTCACTTCAGTGATAGGACGAATCACGATGTGCTAAGGAAAGCAATGTCCCCTTTGGATATCATTATACGAGGCAATGCTCAGTGCGCGAAGACGTCTTGAGGAAGGCAGCGTCAACGAGAAGTCGGAGCGAGCAGTTAATCAGTAAATCAACGGACGCTTAGAGCGAACATTGGCATGACAATACGTCTGCTTCATCTAGGACAAACATTCAATTGCTTTTGATTGATTTATGTGTACGCCTGTGTATTCGAAAGGCACGGTGTAGGGAACTGTGTCTATCAGGACTCCTTGAGCTTGGGATATCGGCAGCCGAGAACAAACAAGGAGGATGCGACCGAATACCGTTCTTATTGTAACCTTGCTGGCTCTCCTACCGGACTTCTCTATTCAGCAGTATTACAGGTAAGGTATTTGAAAAGGTCGTGAGACTGTCATAAGGTATTAAATGTTATATGGTATTTCCTTATTATATATGCTCATAGTCAATGTTCGTATAATTGCCCTTCAAACGTATCCAGTTCTATATCTTTGTATAGTCTAATCGATTTTTGTTCTATATATATATATGTTTTTTATCCATCTGCAAACAAAAAATGTCATATTACTACACCACGACGTCCGGACATCTTATATATATATATATATATATATATATATATAATGTTCTCAGCAATTCGGCTAACAATTATACCATGACAGATAACTCTAAGATCTCCTACCTTTTGATTCAAATAATCCAACTACATACTTGTGAGTAAGCATTGTAGTGTACGTAGTGTTTTTACCTTAATTATTCATTCAATCACGAGTGTCTTCTAAAAAAGGAAAAAAATCAGATACTCTGTCGTCTTCAACGCTAGGGGTGTCTTTGGGAATTTCACTCAGGGAATATCAGTGTTTTCGGTCGAAAAAAACTCATAAGTTATACATTTCATGCAGTTGTTATCGGTAGGATATTCCTGACGTAGTCATAGATTTCATCTTAAATAAGAACATGGATTTCCGACCATCGGGTCAACGGACGGAGCTTCCTATCTTTTGAAGAGTTTTCCATCTGCAATGCTGCGTTTTATTTTAGGCCTTCATAGTTCCGTACATGTTAGGTTGTTCAGGGCTACTTATAGGTCGAAAAAAACTTTGATAGGTTTCGGACCAAGCTTTACAGTGAGGTAAAATTTGACCTGTTTATACTTGGTCCTTATATGCAGCTCAACACTGTTCAGTTCCTTAGAATAGTCATGAATTGAGAAGCTGATACACTGTTTAGTGAAAATCAGCATTGCGTGATCAAATTTTTGTTTCTTGAAGGGAAGAGCCCGAATGAGGTTCACCGAAAATTGGTGAATATGTTATACAGGGAGACCTTTACCCGGTTTATTACTGGTGTAATCTGGAGGGGTGACTGGACTATTGGAGACTATAGTGACTCCACTTCACGAGCGAACGAGCCGCTACCTAGCTTGAGCAAACTAGAAGTTGTGGTATAACCTATTTGTTGGCCTATCCTGAAATTCCGAGCACCACTCGTTACCAAGTTAACATGTGGTGCAGGAAAATATTGAAACTGACCAAGAAAAGTAAAAAAGTTGGGTTGCAAGAGTTTATTCCGACATAGATGAAATATGTGTGGCTTACTCTAAATGCAACTTACGTGACAGTAGAAAACCTAAGTAAACATCAATACAAACCGCTGTCTCGAGTTCCTGAAAAAAAATCATGGACAAATGACACGGGAACTGAAAGCACGATGCATGGCTTCTCGATGACGACGCAAAACCTCGTTCAAGGCGACAATAAAGAACTGGATGGAGGCCGACAATATTCACAGGTGGATAATCTGCATATTCTTCGCTTTTTAGGCAGGTTTAATTTCTTTAATAATAGCTTATAGATTGGCTTGGTTTAATGCCCAACAATTACTTGCCAATAAAATGCTTTATTAACCTCGTTGTGCTGTTTTGTTCTGTTGATCAATGCCTTGAAGTGACAAGTGTTACTTTTGTATTTTCTATCAGCTGATCTCAAGCGAATTTTGTTGCCTGCGCAGTCAGCATTCGAAACGACCGATAGGATGGACCTCCAATTCTTTGCAACGTTGATATTTATATAGCACAACAGCGCACTTTTTTCATTGTTCAACCCGCCGCTGGTGTACAGTGGAGACTCAATCCATGACGCCTATATACGCTTATTTATAGTAAGAAAAAATAGACGAATGTTTCCCCATTTTACGGCCCATGTGAGACTGCCCAAAGTTAAAAGAAGATATAAAGTCAAGAAGAATATTTATTTACTCTATAACTTACTCGCGTATCTCTTTTCGCTGAGCCTTAAATTTCTTCACGCTCGCATACGTTGCAATAAGCACTTTTTACTATGGCACTTTAAAGATAATTCAGAATGACCTTTATTCATCGGCTATCTTCATCCCCAATTCAATCAAAATTATGAACCTCTTGAAGGTAGTACACTACTTATTTATTCAACACTGTAAGAATATCGACCGGCTTGAATTAACATCTGCATATGATATTCATGTGTATGTGAACGTGTGAATACGACCCATACAGTTCGAGATATCATGAAATTATATTATGCCAAGTAAACACTTATGGTATTATCTAAAGCGAGTCCAGTCGGTATGTATTTTATGTGGGTCTGGAATAACGAGAAAATATTAGCGTGTCTCGGCCAAATCGTCCGGTCTTAAACCTTTCATAACTTTACAACTTTACTATGGGGCACATTGGGACCAATGGCAGATAGAGCGCCGAGTTGGTGTTTATTTCATCGCGCGTTTCGCTACAAATCGTAATGTGAATTTTATAGGTGGCAGCAAAAAGTCTTATAACTATTTGTGTGGGCTTGGCTAAACGAAAGATCACTACGTAGCGAAGAGATGTCTGTTGAAAAACCTGGGTCGTGTTGGAAATATGTAAAACAAATGAAATCCCCTATAGACCGTATAGGGGATTTCATTTGTTGTATCCACAAATCGTCCTTTTAAGTGGCTGTCGGGATGACAGTTGCATTTGTGAAACATCCGAATAACATTGGGGCTAAATTGCTGGAATTGAATCAGCAGTAGAATCGAATGAGGCGTCATTTTGTGACGATGGTTATGCACTTCGGCAAACTGTGAATGTTAATTTATTCCTGAATCGCAGAATATTCATGCGAGCTCTATGTATACAGTGTAAAATCAATTAGGCATAGTGAAAATTGAGGTCAGTGTTAGCTTGTGAAGGACAGGAAATAAGCGCAATGGGCCAGCTTCAATGCGGTGACGGGTTATGTTACACAGGAAAATGGGATAATTGCTTCAGGAGAACAGAACAACGTGGAACGAAGTGAAAGTGCAACTAAATGAGATTAGCTGATGAACCGCAGAAAGGTAACGAAACTTGCTAGAACAAGAGAGAGTCGAATATAGCTAACACAGGATAATAGGTCAACTGGACCAAGCTAACGAAATCCCTACAACAATGCAGTGGGTCACCGAAACAGGTCCATGAGATAACTGCGATGAAATAATTGCCACGGAACCACAAGGCAGGTAGCAGGGTAGAGGCAGTAGTGCAACAGAATAAACGGACTACTGCAACGAAGTTATAGGTTAGGTTTCAGATCTGTTCTGCCCTGCACCCTTTAAGGGAACAAAGTATTGTATAACAGAAGTGGAGCCATTGAGTAGCGTGTGAAGCGGAACATGTGGTGGTTGAGAAGGGGAATGAGACGAGGTGCTCAAGCCCTAAGTGTGCATAGTCGTTAAAAGAGAACTAATTAATATGCAGGCCGGCCTGCGTTCGGTGTATGGGCCGTATGGATCGCTTCGTACATCGCAGTGTCGTGTAGTAATGACTGTCACTCGATCCCACCCGAAGGGATCCAAAGAACGTAAAAACTGCTCATTTGCTGGTTAGTAGTAAGTCCGAGAGTGTTCGAACGCTTTTTTTGTCAAAGAGTGTGAACACACTTGGAAGATTATGATGTAAATTCGGATGAAAAACAGCCCGATATGTATCAATGGCCCTAGCTATCGATGCCAAAACAATTCGTTATGTTTATCTAGTTAACAATAACGTCACTGGCAAATCCCACAGGGTCAAGGCTGATTGACTGCACTGTTCACTTCTGCGGTACGAATCGAGGCCCGCCGCGCATACACGTGTCATTAAGCACATGTGTGCATGCAACCTATTAATTGGGTCTACTTCTTCTAAATTGGGACCAGATTCATAAATCATTTTGGTATATGCGATATATTGAAGATGAAAACGTTTTGTACGAACTGTCTATCTACGTACACATGGTATCATTGTATTGTGATATAGCTTAATTCCTTATGATAGATATACATTATTAGCAAACCTTCTTACTCTTGGAAATACGAACTCACGACCAGGTTTCTGTGCTGTATTTACGAGCGTGATTATTCATGAATAACGCCCCTGGGCGTTAATTATGCTAGAAATAATATCACGATAAACTCTATCGACAAATCTGACTAAGCACAGTCTTGCATGTGTCCTGCGGACATTTTGCACAGGTGTAGATATTAATAGAGGCTATTTACTGATACATATGTATATTATATAATGCGATGATTATTTCAGAGATGATCGATATTATTACCCACCAAGGTATGACCCGAACTACTACGACAATTATTACCGGTACACACACAATGAACCCATCAACGACTATTATGGATTTCGTTACGGGAGTTATCCCTATGGACAGCGTGACGACTATGGGTAGGTATTAGATTTATCCATTTCGACCATCTAAAGGGCATGCACGAGCTATCATACTGGCTGTGTATCCCTACGAGAAATAGAATCTGCGAAGAGGCTATGCACTTGAAACCCCTGGGCCCACATCCCAGCTTCAATACGTTGCCTCACAAAAGGCTTTCAACCCCTTAGTATTCTGCCATTCATCCCACCCCGTCCTACTTTTCTGTTTGTATATATATATATGTATATACAGTGGTGTGCATAAACTTAACGCATCCCTATATTTCAACAAGTCGTTACAAAGAATACATTTGAGGCATTTATTCTATATCAGATTAATGTACGTGTCAAATAACATACACACCACAAAGAACTGCTTATATAACGTCGCATGCAGCCTGTTACAATAAAATGTGTCATCTTTCGGGTGTGTAAAATTATAAGGCATCCTCAGATATCCAGTGTTCTCTCGCTGAATCAATTCTTGTTTTCTTATGCTAATCAGTACCGTACTAATCAGACCCGTCCTTGCTAATTATAACGTTAAAGACTCGGTTTGGCATACTATCAATGAGATTTAGCAAGATTTGGTCGCTGACACCTCCCCAGGTCTCCAACAACGCCTCCTTTAGTGCTTCCATGAATGTATACTGTTGATTTGACGCACATACTCGTCGGATAAGAATGCCCCAGAGGTTCTCCTTCGGGTTGAGAACATAATGGCCACTCTAGGGTTTCAATGTCATGCCGTCCTAACCACGCACATGTACTAGCGCTGACGTGAATTGAAGCGTTATCGGATTGGAAAACAATTGGCAGTCAATGAAATCTGCTCCTAAACTGTAGTAGGTTGTTGGTCAACATCTGCTGATAGTCCTCGCTATTCATTCGAGATGAGATGAAAGCGAGTGGGAGCCTGCCAAGCTCCCCAAACCATAAAGCATGCTCTACCGAAGTTGCGCTTTGAGAAGTATTGCGGTACATCATGCCAATAACCATAAGATCCATCTAGCCCATCCAAATTTAACTTCTTCTCGTCACTGAAGACGATCTGAAATAACATAGTACCTTTTAGATAGATGTGCACCCTCAGGATATTATTTAAAAAACGTTGCCCCAAAATTCACCAATGTCCAGTCTCTATCCATATTGTTGCAAGCGATGTTTAGATAGGCAGTCATGTGACCTTGTTGAAATCGAGGTCTTGTTTTCATTTGCGCCCGTATGATATGCGGGTCACGCTTAATTGTCCTAAAAACTGTTCATTTATGAACCTAAAGATTTAGCTCTTTCCTGATTGCTTCACAACTTATGGTCGAATTCGAGGCCAATCGACAGATATGCATGGCAGTTCGCTGGCTGATCTTTCGTGGACGTCCTTTAGACTTATTAGTACCATACGTCGATGGACTGCGCAAATAATTTTCACTATGCAACGACTTCTGCCAATTTCTCTGGCGATTGCAGCCTGGGTGTTTCCTGCTCGGTGTAAAGCAGTAATAACTACTTTCGCTGCATCAGTAAGGCTCGAAGCGTGTCCCATGACTACAGTACAGCGCGAATGCTCAACACAAATTGGATTAATTCAGCGAGAAAACACTCGATAACTGAGGATGCCTTATCATTTTACACACCCGAAAGATGACACATTTTATTGTAGCAGGCTGCACACATACATTAATCTGATACAGAATAAATGCCTTAAATGTGCATTCTTTGTAACGATTTGTTGAAATATAGGGGTGCGTTAAGTTTATGCACACCACTGTATATATATGTTTTTTTTTTTATGACGGAGAATGCTCATGTAGACCAGGCCTCACTGGTCTGCCATGGTACTGTGGGACTCCTGCCTGGTAGAGTGGCAGACCTACCCACTAAACTCACGCCCCACTTAATCTTCACTCTGAGTTGGTCCGGATCTGGTCCGGATATATATATATATATATATATATATATATATATGAGTATACTGCAGATTCCATGCCACAACCAAATTAATTTATCCATGATACTGAGCTGAAACAAACGACATTTGGAGATATGAAGAGATTAAATCGTTCTGAAGTTGCCTATTCCTACACTAGGTCTGTGACCACCAGTCAACAAAGCTAATAAGGCGAAAACCATACAAGATGTAGGCTTCGCTTATGCCACCTTGAAGCCATACAAATTCCGTCATTCAAATTAGTAGTCAACTAGATACAACGTGAAGCCAAGATCTAATCAACGTACTCATTATATTTTACCTGGCCACATGGTGTGTATTCGCTTGGAGGCTACGCCTTCACGAAGTGTGAATCAAACGTTGGTGGCTGCAGATGGCCTCCCTGTTCTCTCTGTTGGTCATAATCAGGGCACCTTTGTTATCTATAGGCTGAGGTCAAATGAGCATAATGCAGCATTTGTACCTGATCGGCTTACCCTTGATGAAGACTCACCTTCGCGTTACTCAGGGTACTACAATAAAACCGGGTAGATTGTACACGCGCTTCAAGCACTGTTCCCCCTGTACTCTGAGTATGGAAGCGTAGTATTATAAATACCCGTCCAGGGCACAACCACCCGAATGGGGCAAACGCGTCTCCGGGACCAACGGAGACGCATTTGCCAAATTCGGGTGGTTGGGTTTTTTCCTTCTCGTTTTCCGTTAACATGAACGGTACTATCGAAATGTGTACTAGCAGACAAAATGCGACCGTCGTATACAACATATATTTGAATTTATGACGTTCGTATGTACGTGTGTCTTCTCATTGGTGTCAGCTCAACAGTATATCGTAGTTCTATACACTCCGCCACCTACAGGGTTGTACACAGATCTATTTGTATTATATATCGACAAACGGCTAAACGGTTTTTTTTTAATAAGGACGAGAGTAATTTATGGTAAATAATCATGAGCATTCACATGACGGCGTTGATTTTTGCGCATGATCAGGTATATGACGTCCTCAAGAAAATCAGTTCTCTTTAATAATCGTCAATTCAAATTTGATATGAATGAATGCTTTCACAAAGATACAACGCTTTGCGACATGTTCATGGGATCCATTGCAAAATCTGCGACTTTTAGGTCTCCAACCGGGACACTATGTATTTGTCCAATATCAGTACATACAGCATATAGCGTTACTTGGTATAACGTGTGGTTTATTCGATATTTCAGTCGAGGAGGATACGATGGACGTTCGGTGAGCGACGGAGGCGGCTACAACCGTGGCTACTATGATTACAACTATAATCGAGGATACAACAATCCGCCCTACGGTTATCGAGACTATTACGATGACTACAATATTCGAGGGCGATCATACTATCCTCCCACTGGCTATTATTACGACCAACGGGGGTACTACTATGGACGACCCCCATACGACGATTACAATAACCGCAGGTAGTTAGTTAGTTAGTGGTCTGAGATATCGTTCACTATTAAACAATTCGTTTGATTCAAGCAAACCCGCCGGGTTTTCAAATAGCCCTTGACAGTAAGGTGCACGGGTTCGCTCCTCACTTTTGCACATTTGCATTGAAAGGGTCCACATTATAAAGCAATGCCGAAAGCAGTACCGTGGACGTTAAATGTCCGCTGAGAATCAGGCCGGAAAATTGATTTTAGATGTTGGCTCATACATCTGTTGAAAGTTTAAGTTTATTAGTCTAAACGCGAATTTGGAGGTATGTAAACACGTCAACAAAAGAATGCTGATCATGGCCATGGGTTTTGACGCTGTTGCTTTCAATTGGCTTCCACCTCCAAAGACTCTCTTCTGTCACCGGAGATGTATATAAAAACTCTCCTTGGCAGAGAACCTGGATGCGTGGCTCGCCCCAAGCAACGCATGCGTGGCTTCTCCACGTCAACGCTCATTAGAACGAGTTCGTACAAGTACTCAGAGAGATAGTATGTGACCTCTCGCGAGGTCACATGAAGGGTGGGCAAAACCCACCGACCAGATGGCGACGTGTAACAAGTTCTCAGGGGTCATAATTATAACACATAAAAAACAAAATCATCAGAGAGCACATAAAAAAACCAAAATCACAATTAACAATGCGGCAGGTTTGCTTGAATCAGGCTAATACATAGGCAAGGTAATTAAGTAAACTGTTAACAAGGTATTTAAAAGGGATCCTCGAACAACCGTGCAATGTTTGCTGAATAGACTCCTCGACGCCTATGGAGAACGAATACAATATGCTAGATTTACAATCGTAGTTGGTAACAAAAGTCGTGTTGTAGTGTTCTAATGACGCTCAGACAACCTCCTATAAGTGGCAAGTTTGAATCCATTTGTGGCCATCTCAGGAAGATGTGTACCTTTCCTTCCAACATTTCTCATATTTATTCCATAATACGGCTAAGTCTCAAGCAATTATTGGTAACAAATCGTTTTGAAAAACTTGAAAAGGATTTTAAGTTTAACAGTTGGAGATATTTTTCGACGGTTTCAGCTAGCCGTTGACAGGACCGTTGAGTATCCGACAAAAGCTGCATATGCATCTAACTAATGCTGGTATCAATCTGGAAGGGTTCAAGGTACAACCGAGGTCGTAGTCAGCGCAGGCGTCGTTGCCCTTGGTGAGCAGGCACTAGCTTGAAACGGTTCTACAAATGAATTATATTGAAAAATAAGTGAACATCGTAGCAACGAGATATATCGCTGTAGTGATGAAATCATGTGGATATAGAACCACACTTGAAACAGTGTCAGACAGCGAATAAATTCGTTAATCATCCGAGTTTTCAGCGGACTTAACAATGGCGCTTCGTTATGTGCTGTAGTATTATTTTGCAACCACAAGCAGCTGAATTCCAATTGGGTCGATTTGTCTCATTGCACCATTATGAATAGGCGTAATACGCAAATATTCAAGCTTCACCTTGACGTTTCTGGCATCGGGCTTTTCTGTGAACTCTTCTCTGATTGCATAGCATAGTTGACTTACGTTTGTAAAAAAATACCGGTACTAAGCGTTGCTTTCTCGCGTTTGACACTTGCTCACTTCGGGTATAACGGGGAATAGGCACAAAGACCACCAAGCAAGATCTAATTGACAAATAGGTGGAAGGCAAAACGTGCTATGAAGAGCTAAAAGGCATAGGATTTGATATTTTGGTTGCAAAGTGGAGATAATATACAGAGAGGCTCGACAGGAAGCTGATACGGTGAGCTGTTATTTTGATCTTGTCATGAGGACTTAAAGTCAGCAGCACACCTCTTTCATGAACAATATATGGACGACTCTACACCTTTGAACAACAACAAAAAGGCTTAATGAGACTCTCGATAAAGCACTAATGAGACCTAGGGGGATAGCAGGTTCCCTCACCGAATGCGTTTTGTATTGCATGCATGCATGAGAATCTATTTAGAGATATATTCTCTGTCTCTTCTATAAAACGATGCAAGCTAAGGACTCGTGCTTAAAAGGCTGCCACAAAGAGATTCGCGATGTATTGACACAACCCGTATTGGTCTGCATTCTGAATCAGATAAATGTGGAATCGGTTAACTGCATCTGTCCAACGTTCCGTGAGCAAATTATCCAATCATAAAGAATGATTCAGAAGGATAGAAACGATGCAAATCTTTGAGTATTAAAAAGCATTGGATTGAACGCCGGCACTGGAAATCCTCGCAACCCAATCATTTTGTTTCCATATGTCTCAATATTGACTGCGAACATATTGTGTTTTCTTTGAGCTAAGAAAACACAAAATGTCGCATATTTTATCGAATAAACCAGCCCGAAAGTAGCGCTTCGTTAACGTTACAGAATTTGAATAATGGAAATAAAGAGTCAATAGCTTCAATAGTTGCCTACAAACAGTTTTGACAGGTTTGAGTATTCCTCAAAATGAACATTCGTGTGTCTCTCTCTCTCAGCAGGATACTCTCCAAACCGTAGCCTTAAAAGGCCATTCTAGGAGGTCTTTGCTTTTCATTGATACTTCCATTCGTTGAGGTTTATTTTCGGAACGGCAGTTTCACAATGCTTAAGTTCTCGCACGAAAAGTATTAGCATAAAAAGTGTATATATCACAAGGTCAGGATAATCTGACAAATATAATTGTAAAATCCATGGACACCACGTAATATAGTGCGTCTAGTAAATCACCTTGAAACGTAGAGCGCTTTACAATTTTGTTTTGACAACGAACTATTATTTATATTGTACGATTGTTATATTCACATTTTAATCCCTCCCCGAAAGAAACTTTTTCGCCCTACTTGCAAACTTTTTAGCTGAAGCTTGCAAGGGAGCGAGCCCCAGACGATAGCCGGTACACGGTAAGCCAGAGCAAGGTGGCTAGACTCTTTGACGGTAAATGGCACCTCAAAGATGGTCAGACGACGGGTCGAGCTCTTCGTAACCGCCATGATAGGAAAGGAGATGTCAGTTGGTGCCTTACCACTGCATGCCTTGAATGCAAGGGGAGCAGGCTGAAGAGTGCATATGTCCTTGAGGCAAAGCAGGCCAAAGTGTTGAAATACGTCGGCAACAAAATCCCTGCGATGAGGGCCGAACACAGCTCTCAGAGGTCGTTTTGAATGACTTCACCCCGGTGAAGCGTTCCTCTGAAGCCACGACTCCAGATTGTGATAATAGCATAGCAGTGAAATTAGGGGTGTTTTGTTGATTAGGGTAACCCAGCGAGAGTCACCCCTGCCTCCCTATGACACCGAAGTGATACAATAACATCATAACATTTTGGGGTAAGTCCAGTCAAGTGGTCGTGCCATTTCAGTTTGTTTTGGATCGTCAGGCCCAAACACTCGACATCGTACGACGTGGGAACCGACAAACCACGGAGTTGTACGGACGGAAACTGGATTGACCTCCGCGGCGCGCGAAAAAGAGTTACACCAGTCCTGCTTATATCTATAGCAAGTCCAAACCTCTCAAGAGACGCATGACCTCTTCGACTTTTGACATAGATAGTTGAATATCTGTCTGGATCGTCGGGAGGGAAAGCCGGAACAGGAGCAATGTATCATCTGTATAGGCTATAGTCTTACAGAAGCTGGCTGCCGAATTCTTCAATACGATGAAGTTGATTGAGATGATGCGGCCCTAGAATTGAACCCTGGGGTCAACTACTATCCAGGTGGACTCGACGTTACTGACTTTCACCATCTGTCTTCTCTCCAAGAGGTACGACCGAAACCAAGTGACAACAGTCAAATTACATCCTAAATGTTCCAACATCTGCAGGAAGAACGAGTGGCGTACGCAAATGAAAGCGACAGAGACATCGAGGAAGACGCCCAGACATAACTGATTGTTTTCGATGGCGTCCGTGATCTTCTGCCAAAGGCGACCCAACGCTAGATCTGTAGACCGAGACCTACCCAAATCGACCTGGCATGCTGAGAAAAAGCTTTTGGAAGTGAGGTAATACGCTAACCTAGACGAGACTATTTTCTCGAGAATCTTGAACAAATACTCAACCAGCGAAATCGGTCGATTCTTGGAAGAAAGCCTACGGTCGTTCTTCTTCTTAAAAAGAGGGACAATCCTGGTATCTTACAACCTGCGGGGAAAATGGGCCAACCTCATCGAGACGTTTATGACGTAAGCCAGTGGCATCGCTAAGATCGACGAAGCCAACCTAATCAGCTTATCCGGCACACCCGCTGCTCCGACACTCCACGATGCTTTAATGGAATACAACGCCGTCTGAAACTCTGAGATCTTAACCCCAGGGAATTCGAATCCGGGTCCTAAAACTTGCAACATCGATTGCAGCTCAAGTCGAATGTCTTCGTCTGGTGGAGAGCGGCACCCGTTCTCGAGCTAACAGTCGCAAAATGATGATTTAACTCATCAGCAAAAGCTTGTGAAGAAGAAAGTGGGCCTGCACTACCCTCACAAGAAGCCAATGTCGAACCGCCGCTCACAGAAGCGTACCCTTTTAGTGTACGCTTCTATGAGCGGCAGTTTGACGAGAAGGCTTCTACCAAAAACCATGCAGAGGTTTTATCCACCCAGAAAAGGATCGCCCAACTCAATCAGTTGGATTTGAATTCGGATTTTCAACTAACTGTTGTTATGGAAAGACGACAATTTTCAGAGCACCAGATCGATATGTCTTTCATCCCAAAGAATATTCTTGTTCAACTTGGCTAAATCTGTGAGTTACGAAATTGTAGTTTTCCTCCATTAACCCGAAAACGGAAAGTTACACATGTGTGCAGTATCAAAAAGTTGTCCTTGAGGGCTCCCCACAGGAAAACTTAATCAAAAACGAAATCAGCTTAGTTTTCTATTGAAATTTTAATTATTTATTATATATTGCGTTTGTCCGTATCATTTTGACCACATATCACTCTACCGCCAATACTCTTAACCTGCCCGTTATGCACATATATATATATATATATAATATTTTTTCATACAAACATACAGTAATTAGGAATTATTTCTAGGGATTGTGGGGGGGGATTAGCTGGGGACCGGGGCTGAGGTTGACATTGTCCCGAGGAAGGCGATGGCATTGCCTCTCTGCACAGTGAGGGACAGGCGTTGCAGAAGGAAAGATCCTGCGCGCTTGTCCCCGGTGGCGCGAATCAACCTATGGTAGACCCCCTCGAGGAAGTTCGCTGTGAGAGGGCCGTGCCCGCCTAAGGTCTCAAAAGCAATTGGGGAAAAACGGTGGGTTGCCTGGAGTGCGGCGTACTTCCGTAGCTTGGCCCGCTCCGCACGCGCTACCGCGTAACCGGGGCTGGTTGCATTTTTTTATATCTTACACGACATAACTAAAAATCAATCCAATACTCTGACATTTTATGCTGCGAATTAAACTCGTAATATTCGTTTCAATCATCACATTTATTATTATTTTATATATTGGGTAATTGTATTCATCGTTATTTCTTTTATTCGTTAACCTTCTTCTAGGTCACGAACTCTCATTAGTCTAATAAGAGTTGCCAGCCTATGCATATTATGCTATGATGTGGGTATCTTTCGCGTCATTATGACAGCGTATCGTTACCGTCGTGGTTGAAATACCTCTGCTTTTGAGCGGAGTTGCTCGAATGTGAGAACTTTTGCCCCCCGCCTATTCAGTCAGCCATAATGAAAAGAGCAGTTAGTTTCCGCAGCGATTTCATTTCCATCTCTGCACATATGTCTGACCCCGAGCGTTTCCGTTCCGTTGTATTCGTATTGACCTCACTGGAGACAGCTAATTAACGTAGAAACTACGGCTCATACATAGACTTTGTAATGACGCTAAAATGAATCCGTTTCGTCTAGCAGCGATGGCAAGCTATTCATAAGTGTTCGTGCAAGGATTGGGATTGTTATTTTGTGCACGAAGTGCACTAAGAGGCGTAGTCGCTAAAAAAATTCTCAAAGAACCAATGAGTCGTACGAGGATTCGATGTTGAACTGAATGTTCGATGTTGGGTAATGTTTGTACATTAATTCAGCGCATTCGTACTGCGCAGGAAATTCATTTCAGATTTCTGTCGCTCAAGGGTGCTTTAGCTCGCTCTCTGTTATTTCGAAACAAAGCAATCTAAACCAGCAGTCTTCTGCTTTGCGGCGAAAATCATTTCAAGCCACCACAACAACGAAACACCGTAAAAATTCATGTGTATCTTCCTGATGCCCCGTAAATTAAGAAGGATTACAGCTTAGCCAACACGACATCCCATCTACACATCACCTGGCTTCATTGTGACTTGCATTCTGACGAGAATTCGGGTTCAACAGAAACTTTCCAAACAACGAGACAGGCAAGACAACAAGTGTGTGATTGAGTAATACATATTGTGCAGTATGTAGTACCCAAAAATAACTACACTATAGCCTGAAGCCTTCGGAGATGCCATACGTCTCAGTTCTTAAATACGGATACTTGTTTTTAATGGAACAGCTCCGCATTTCATGGTCATTGATATACGTCCTCAACATAAACCCAAGCCCGAGTGACTGGAACCTTAGTGGCTATCATGAAAAATTAAACAGTTCAACAGACTGCTACGCAGAGAGGGGCATCGATACACTCTACAGTGGCAGTGATATATAACCTCCCAGTCAGAGAGCGAGATTAAAGCTCATCTCAACCAATCACCGTCATATGACCACCAACTTGGGAGTCTTTTTTATTTTCTATTTTCTCCACTTCGTCATATTAAACCGATTTCGGTAGATCCGAAAATGCGTGTCATTAATAATAAATAACCAAGTCATTTCACCGGTACATACCATGCATTAGTTAAAAGGACAGCTGTTTTCGTATGCGTCTCAAAGAGCTCAACTTTCGATGTAAAAGGAGAAATCGTCAAGAGAGCGAATATTGTTTATGGATTTCGGTGAATTTCGCATATTATTTCAACTCAGCGTTCGATGTTGCTGTGTGATGTGGCGTTAAACGACTTCTAACCGATTTTAATATCGGCACAGAAATACGATCGACAGCCTATGGAATAACCGTAGGATAGAACTGACGAGTCCCTCAGGATGATGAGCTTTCTACTTGCTGGGGAAACGTGTCCTCTGCGCTGCCTGCTACATATTTGCATTTACATGTAAACGAAAATTAGACATCCCCTTGAGAATCTCCTCAACTGGAATGAACGCGGGGATAGGCACACGTGCGGAACTGATAAGCGCGTGTGGCACTTGAATTTTTAGCTCATTGATCATCATATGCATGACAAGAAACAGATTCACTAGTTTGTAGCTTGGCTGCAGTTCTGACATCAAATTTCTACTTGCAAATACCGACAACAATATCGTTAACTGTCACTAGAACTACCAGCGCAGAGATCTTAATGAGATCCAGCTCATTATGAATTTACTGCATCGACTAGGAATCTTCAAATTGAACTACGACTACACTTGTCGTATCATAACGGATAGGCGAACCAGAACAGACGAATAGAAGATACAATACAATACAGGGCTTGGTTTATTAACGGAACTGCAGTCTTATCACAACGCTTAAGTTCTCGTAAAAATAATAGCGAAAAAAAGTGTCGTCTCATGGATTATTTCAAATGCTACCGTTTTCTGGAAACGGCATTATTTACATCAATTTTTTGATCATCATAAAAGTAACAGTATAAAAGGGGCAACGCCCACACAAATTATATTCAGTCCATGCATTAACCGCAATTATGAATAAACAGACTTTTTCTGATTCGTTTCATTATGGTGTACCCCAGAGGACACCTCTGAATTATTTACAAACAAGCTTCCTGACCTCCCGCGCAAACACCTTTGATGATGCAAGGGTTCTAATTTCGCGAGGTAGTGAGCCCCAGACTGCAGGCAAGCGGTGCGCATAAGCATGGCGAATTCTCTTATGACAAATGGTGTTTCGAAGGTTGTTGGCCGACGGGTGTTGTTGCATTTATGTATCGTTCCCCGAGAGATGGGGAACGATACATAAATGCTCTCCAAAAATCAGAGTTCCACATTAATCGGTAGGTCAAACTTTGATACTGGCAACTATAGCAAAGAACACATCCACGTGCAGATTGACTGGCCCATTTGCTCGATTTTTTCAACCGCCACTACCACCACCGCCAACCTTTATCCAATTCGAGTCTGGCGAAAATTGATAGCCGAGGTCGTTTTGTTTCTCGTTCATGTGGTTCTTGCCAATGTTTCATAGTTTTGCATGGCTGTTTAGTTCACAAGGCAACTTTTCGTAATCACCTGCGTGATTCTTGTGCTCGAATCGGCTGAATGACTCGTCGACTGTCTCACTGCGGACTCGATAATCAACTTTCCCGTCAATGCCAGGGTGTATCGATCAAAGTTATGTAACAGCGTCTGCTTTGATTATAATGGAGGTTTCTCATTGGAGATATCCGAAACATACATTAAGCAAACCTTATTAAACATACATTACTACCTCAACGTAAGTCACGTTAGAGTCACTCTTTTAGGAAAGGCCGCAACATCCAATAGAAATTCATATTTATTACAATGATCTGCACAAGCCAAGAACGATGCCACCCTGTTAAGTTCGCCCTGTGGCCTGATCAGTGGCACAACCTGTTGAAATGCTCAAATTTGTTGCATTGCCAGCCTGCAAATTGGATTAAGACACTCTGCAGCTCGTGTTTGGCTTTCCACTCAATATTATATTAACTATCTTGTCTATCATAGCATGTAGTATCCCAACATAGATCAAATGATTATTAATTTCCTGAATCGGAAGGACGAAAGCCGATTAAAGCGACGCCTTCCATAAAAAAGCACGAATGGCCGATTTTCGATTATGTAACTATATTTAGTAGTGTACCTCCGTTACGTGCATGGTTAAGTTGATCGTTTGATAGTCATTTCAATGACCCCTTCAGACGTAGCTTATATTGCTCTTGGTCGTTTACACTTCTGACAGAAATGAAGCTGAAACACAAGCAACACAATATTGCTATTTCGCCAGTTACTATTCTACCCCAACTGTTATCATTACTGCTTCCACTAGTCTTGCAGTGGGGGCAGAAATTGAGACGACATATGAGTTCACGTCACGCGAGTTTCGCGAGCACCAGCCTAGACTCGTTGGCTGACTGACAAGGTCAAGTCGGATAGGTTCGGGAAGGACCGATCCTCTCTCTCTCGGCTTCTTCCGGCTGAGAGCAGAACGGCAGAAACGTAGCCCAGCAGGTCAGAGTTTTTTCAGATGCAGCCAAGGCTGCCGGATGACGGCAAACTTGGCCGCGACGGTAGCGTTTTCGACAGTCATAGGAAGACGAATGCTTCTATCGGGCATATGTAGTCATTTCCAGCCTGACGTCTGCGTCATCTATCAGCCTTGACGGGCCGGGACTACGAGACGGGTTGGAACAGCATTCAGTAAACTGCGTTGCGCTCGCCATAGGAATAGATGACTTCTATAAAAATAAAACATACAAAATAGTGCCAGCCATGCAAACCCATGTGACGCATGGTACACAAATCGAGTGAATGACTGAGTGCGCGAGGAATAAAAGGACTTGTCAGAACGATTTAAATAGATAGATGCTGCTGCTGCTACTGCTGTTGCTGGCTTTACTTACAGCTAGCAGCATGTCGTCGTACAGACGCGGATACAAACCCTTGTCGACATTTTGTTGATTGTAGAGGAAACGGCTGAACGCAGTGCAGGCCGAGTCTCAGGGAGTATCAACGGCGCAGTTCGGATGGGGCGTGGAAGGGGATCCCTTTTCTCTGTACGCTATAATGTATCTCCGATCGACGGCCTTGAAAAGTTTTTATCTGTGAGCGGGATGTGCTTGTATGTGTGTGTATGTTGACTCTGTTTTTTGGACAACAGCGATGGTTTCGTGAGGCCAAAGGGGTCTATGGAACAAAGGCAGAAAGGAACGTGTGGCTTGTTCGGATCTTTGGTCGAATGTGACCCCCTGGTAAATTACTACCACCTCTCACCAACAGGCCTCATTAGCTGTCAAGTACTGCCTGGTCACTGGTGACCGTCTCCCTGTCTCTCTCTCTTTCTCTCTTCTTCTGTCTCTAAGGGGCCACGCCAAACCTCGGATAAACCGAACATCTGTGACGGAGGGAGCGGGCAAAGGAACACGACTATTTGATTTCGGCAAATGAGCCTATGCGGTTTGTCTGTTGTATTGTGCAAGAACACACCGACGTACTGCTGCTGCTGCTGATCCTAGATCGATAAATAGCGAGTATTCAGAAGCCTCCTGGTGCCTCGTCTGGTTACCAAATACACATATGAGTGTTTCTTTCTGAGACAGCGATTCGCTGTATCAGTTTAACAGGGAAAACACAAATGTATGCAATTAGGCCATCTGGCAGATGCTTTCAGATGCTGGCTTCTTGGACATAAAGGTCATAGGTAAAATCCAACAAAGCCCATTGGCAATGGAGGGTACAAAGAGGCGACGGGCTCTTCAGAACGCTATTATCGAATGTAATATACAGCACGTTGTCAGTGTTGATACCACATGGCATCGATGTGTCGGTGTGCTGTGTTATATATATATATAGACCTTTAATTTATTTATATAGATATTTTTCTTTTAGTTAACCCTCAGCAGATTTTCCATGGCAAACCTCAGTACCGCTGGTCAACATTACTTCAAGGACCTCTCACATCGGTTGTACTGAATTTATTTTTAATTTTTTTAAATATAGGTTTTCCAACCCAAGGTGCTTCTTTGAACGTCATTATGATTTACTACCAGCACCACACGTCTTGTTATTGTAAGGGTCACTTCCATGACAGATTTGCTTTTCCATACTTGGGAAGCTATACCCTTTGCACACTATTACGGTGACTGCGACTACCGTACCACACGGGACCAAGGAGAGTTTTTTTATGGGAAAAATCGCTTAGCATGAATCGAATCGAGGCCAGCAAGTAGAGTGGCACAAAATACTATATTGTGCCATACCGATTGGGCTGTCCCATCGCCACCGCTTTTACCTGGGCTTTCTCCAGCAGGCCTATGTGACCACAGGCAGAACAATGGTAACAGTATCCCGCCTAAACCACGATTTCTGGGAATCGAACCGGCGATCGCAAATCCTGATGCTGGTCCTCGAGGTTTACATGGTCCATCACCTGTATGGGTGGACCTGGAACGAGCATATGCTGTTGGCCGACAATATAATCATTCCAATTTGATTAGATTGTCGAAGCAATATAATCAAATTGGAATGTACTTTCGTTTCGGAAAACATTCCAATTTATTTCTAGTATACTTCACTTATGTATGTATCCTTGTAATTTCGTAAGATCGTTATATATATAGATACGTATCGAATACATCGACCGCGTGTGCTTTTATTACATAAAGCAATTTGTCAACCACATCAATTATATATATATATATATATGGTTGACATATTGCTTTATATAATAAAAGCAAACTTGGTGGGGTATATTCGATACTTAAATGAATACGTTTTGTACAAAAACTCTTACGTTCAATTAACAGAGTGTCTGGTTTGACTTCTTCAGATATCCTCTGACCCCCGGCTGGGGATATTACGATTACTATTATGGACGCAGCATGAGAGATTATCGACCGCCTGCAAAAAACGTTGATCCCTTCCCTGGTAAATTCCTCGGCTTTGGGTCTGTGCATTTCGTTCAGGGAGGACGAGATGTTGAACTGCACTGTAACCTCTCGAAGGACGGGACCAAACTCGTGTCGGTCAGTAAATCAAGCTCAACTCAATCAAGCGTAACGACAACCAACATGAATGAAGATATATTTCCAAGCTCTTAACACATTGTATATTCTAAATGCAGCTTCAATGATCAAGTTTAACAGGTTTATTATGGGAACATCTTATAGTTAGTAGGGACAGGACTGTTGTCTGTTGAAATGGTTTATGGATCCGAACTGAAGCTGAGAAATTTGGTCAGGCAACTTTGATCAAATGACATCACGTCTCAGGAGCGCTGAAATCAATGCTCTCGTTCTCAAGGCTTAGTCATCCAATATCTGACTGACCAAAACCTGTGCTGCAAATACGCGAAATACTATCCAAGGGCTTGCCCGTTCTAATTCATCTCGTTCGCGTCGGAGTTAGCCTGCGCACGACGGAGAGAGCAATTGGAATTCCAATTTTTTTTGACAACTCACAAATGTCTCTCACAATTACGCTAATTAGAATTATTTACGATTACGTTTGTAGTATAGAGTACGATGCAAATGGTGACACAACAATGACTCCAAAGGCCACTCTCAATTAAATGTCACTTCACTGCAAGCTCAAAAACACAATACGAAATCGTATGGATAATCTGAATTTACGGCCCTTTAGGCTATAAATTGGATTATCCAGGATCGTTGAAATGATGCCATTATAATCAAATACTGTAAAAAAAAATGTAATTATGTTGTCACGTTACAGAACGTCGTGTGGGTGAAAGTAGAAAATGCATACCGCTCATCGCCATACGGGCCACCGTTTGGCACAAATCCTTACTATTGCCCCGCTGGGGGGTGCATTTATAAGGACATAGATTTCTCTAATCGGCGGTAAGTCCTCGTCTTTAACTCAACAACATGATATTCACCGGAATATATTGAATTACCGCAATATATGTATAACCTGAGTCGTTCATGAAATATTCTCATAGTCCCATTTAGGACAATTTAGCCGCTGGATAGTCTGAACAAAGAGGCATTTAACAGACACCTTCCACGGCATTATCATGATATCACAGAGAACCACTGGACCAGTGTTTGCGGCAGGCGGAACAGAGTCTTACTTTCTTTGATGGCGAGAGTGAATCTTTCAAATATCTTTAAAATAGTCTCCACCCTTTCAAGGACCAGGCTGGTATCATATCAAACTGCTGATGAATGAGTGCGAAATGAGAGCAAGGTGTGTGTCATCCCCTTAGGCAATGGGTTCGTCATACAAATATTTCCCGCTGAAATCTTTCGACGGATGAATTTAATGAGTATAATAAACATGAACGGCCCCAGGAGAAAGCCTTGCGGAGTTCCGATATTTACCCCCCTGCCAAGCTGATTCGAGCCCTCGATCCTCACCGTATGCCTCACTGATGAGAGCTAATATACCGGAGCCCATTTACCACAATAGGGCAATAGCCAAGACATTCTAAAGTCTGCAGGAAAAACGAGTGGCATAGACAGTTGAAGGCCGCTGAAGGACGCATCTAGAAAACTCCAAGACATAGCGGGTGCCTCTCGATAGCTGGTCCCTCTCGTAGAGCAAAAGTTTATCGCATGCAGATGCTCCTTCAGTCTTGACTTCCTTCCTCTATATTGGATCGATGATCCACAAGGGAGATTGGTCAGTAATTAGCTAACGGCCTCTAATAGCTTTTGTTTTTAAACAGTGGGATTGCACATATTTGAGCTTTCTCGGAAACAACCCGCTCCTCAGGGATAGATTAACTATGTGAGTAAGCGGTTGAGAGGCAAAGCAGCCGCCGGTTTCAGCAGACCGCTAGAAATTCCGTTTTACATTTTGGTAGGAACTAATTTTCACGTTCGTTAACAGCAGTTAGCAACCTGAGCGATAGAACATGATGATCGAGAAGGTGCAAAGTTCGACACTCTCCCATCACTTCCATATTGGGAGAGTCTAACTTAAAAGGCTGGAAGGTGAATCCGCAATATCGGGTTGAGTTTGCAAGAAGTGGCGCTTTTGAGCTCGAAACGTCGATTTGAACGAGCGGTTGCCGATGAATTGTATGTTCTACAGAGTAAACATCCGGACCAGTTAGCTTCCACGCTGTGTAGCTATGATCAAGGAAAGCCACCGTTTTGAATCGCCTTTATCTTAGGTGAAAAAAATGGGAAATTTTCTCTACAACTAATGACGGTATGGAGTCATTTGTGAAC
Source organism: Stratiolaelaps scimitus (assembly GCA_019614645.1). NCBI lineage: Eukaryota > Metazoa > Arthropoda > Arachnida > Mesostigmata > Laelapidae > Stratiolaelaps > Stratiolaelaps scimitus. The sequence continues at coordinate 3,837,744 of JABWDB010000029.1, forward strand.
TCAACTGGCCAGGGTTCACCTCCGCTTGCCAACAGTCGTCGTTCCGGATTGACTGATTCTTGACGACGCTGAATGATTCTGTTTATTTTGTTTCTCTTCCAGGTTCTTTGCTGATATGCACGGTGATATCGCAACTCTTCACATTTACGATTTGGCCCCTGGCGATTACGGTGTCTATCGCTGCAGCGCCACTGCACAAGCCACTAATGGCTCCCCCAGCGACACTGAGGCAACTTACCAGATAGTTGAGTTTTTTAACTAGACCACATGTAATTTACTTTGATCAGAGTTTTCTCAGATCGGCATAATGATTTTCATGCACCACATTATCAGCTCTCTTGTTCTGCCCGGCCGTTTTGGTTCACCTGAGACCGTGTTCTACCCGAGTCTGATAGCTTCCCTTTCATTGTCACTGCGGTATGATCAGTGGATAGCCGTTGGTCAGGAGCAGAGCTTTTTCTTGATAATTATTGTATAATTGCTTTATGAGTCGATGTCTACATAGGCTCAGCATTTAACTTCTGTCATTGTTCGACTGCTTCGCGTTCGAGTGAGTAAACATGTGATATTTGTGCGTGTCTCATAGATCACGTGACGGGGCAATGAATCCGATCTTTTTATTTAATGAAACAAGATTTACTTTGTTGTCCTGTGCAGAACAATTTCAGCGATACTCGTGAGGTATTGTTTTTGCTTACAGAGCCAGCCCCATAGGGCTTTCCACTTATTCGATGAATCATGAAACCGATGGAACTCCGCACCATGAATTCTGCGATATTAATTTCAAATATATAAATTGAGTTATTTTAAAATTTAATTTTTGGAAAATACAGACTTTTTGGTGTGTAATAAACGGAATTCATACTATTTTACATTGATTGCTGTCGACTAATTACACATAAGCCCAGTAATATAGAAAGGCGAAAATCTGAGAGGTTTTTTCCTACTATTTTCTTCAAAAGAAAGATCCTTCATCTGAACCCGGAGGATCTAGAAACACAGACATTCGATAGGCATTTTATTTCATCGCCGTTTTTCGGGAGCTGTGTCTCGAGTTTCGAGGTAATTTAATAAATGACTTTCGGCTCACTCTGTACTTTCCAACATTGTGTTATCTCAATCAATTGTTTATTTCTTCGACCAATCAATTTAGTACGATGCAGCACAATGCGACACTCTTCGTGTAGGCTTATTGATCTCGCATTTTGTGCCTCGGTCATTATTTTCATTTGACCACAGAGTACATAGTATGCCATTTAACGTACAACGGGGATCGGAAAGGTTAGGGCTTTATGGTTCAACCCCGTAGATAGACATATTCTGATGCAGTACAAGGTGCTCTCAGAATACTATGCTGTCCCACCTATTCTTCCCACTCTTGACCTTCTTCTGACGACCGAAGTGGCAGAGGCCAAAGGAGGCCGATTATTAGGCTGTGTTTAGAATATAACGAGGTGGGCCCTCGGCGTCTACATTTGCAGAAGTTGTACCCATGATTCGTATAATAGTCTCGCTTATAGATAATGCGACCTATCTAATGGTTCCTTCAAGTGTCGCGCTTCGTGTCGATGTTAGTCCTCAAGAGAAAATGACTTTGGCGCATATTCTGACGAAGGAATCCGAACCCGAAAAGCAGATGTTGCGCCACAAGTCCCCGTTTGGATCCCCTGACATAACTGTAGGTAGCGACTTACAATGTGAGCAGTTCTTATCTAAATCATGCCGAGGCATACAGGGCAACAACGTTGTTTTTTCGACTCATACAACGCACTTGCGCATGTATATACTCTAAGAGATTGCTAAAACGGTTGTAACTGAAATATTATAGCAAGTCCACTAACATGAGATACGGTCCATTAGATGTCACTAAGGTAGGCTGCTTAAACCTGCGGCAAAACAGTAAAAGACGAAGCGAAGTGCTCAAATCTCCCGTGTGACCTCCGCGTCACTTGTCTGTCACGTCGATGAGATCAGAGCGGTGACGTTGTTGCCCACTACGATTGCTTGTGCACATATGTCTGTATCATAGACAAAGCAGTCAATTGACTCCATCTCTGACCTCGTAACCTGTGTCGTTCTAACATCTAGCACAAGCATCAGAACGCACGGTATCGTCTGTAGCCGTCGGCGCCGTTGTCTTCCAGGACATCGAACTGATATGGCCACAACTCTTGTAGCTTCCACAGGAACACAGTCTATGCTTACGTTTTTCTTGCTTCCTTCCAAGAGCATTTATCATTAAGAGCTATCGAAACACAGTTCTTGTAGACGACTCGATGATCGTGATGGATTCACCACTCAATTATATATACTTGCTCTACGTCCGAGTGCACGGACGTGTCGCTATCATTAAGTTTTGACTTTGCTACATATGATTGATTATTGCTAATTTTGTACAGGATGCTACTTAAACACCTAGAAGGAACATTGCAGATATTCTAATTTAGAACTGATTTGACTCTAACTAACTTATCCAAACCACAAGCATACGCGTGCTCCCCGTTTCGAGTACATCCCTTCGATACCACTGGAGGATACCTTTATTTGTTGATTGAGAGTCACTGTGTCAGATGTTTCGTACGTTCTAGGGAGTTGATCGGTGTTTTTTTGTTTTGTTTTTTTGCCATTTCGCACTATGTCTCACGCAAACGAATTATTTGGAATTAGGCGGAATCGTAAATGCGAACTAGTTATTTCGCTGATATCATTACTATTATTATATTTATTTTGTTATATAGCCGGAGGGCTACTCTATACTATCCAAACTACGATTCTAGCCTTTCCACTTCCGAAGGTGTATGGTTGCAGAAACAAAAGAGCAATTTTGGCACAAATGCACAGTAAGTAAAGAAGCTTCAGAGAACCCGTATGAATATAACGCAATGAGACAAATGTTCGCCGGTTAATATTCGCCTGCCCCTTTAGGAAACTCAATTCTCAATCCATTCATCGTCCACTGAACGAATCCAACAGAAAGGTCGACAATGGTTACTGAAAACGTCAGCGTGTTACTTCTTTCTTACTAAAAATGACCCTGTGAACTAGTCACCACCAGAGATATGTACTCCTAACTAGGCCAACCTAGATATTCCAGTGGCACCTATTATATGAGTGAAAAAATAGCTGAGCAGTTTTGTTGTCTTTCGATTGCATCTTTGATTTTACGGGTCACACACTTAGCCTCGGATGAGTTTATGTCTAATTTCAAAGATGGCTGAAAGAATAGGCAACTCCATGCCAAGGATGGTTATTGCGAAAAAAATCATCAGTGTACACTTTTCCTCCTTTATCTTCGCGCTGTAAGCATTTGAGTACATCCACTTTTGTCTCAAAATTTCTCGTCTTTCGGATTTAGATTTGCGTTCCCCGTGAAGCAGAAAAGCTGCAATCATAGTTCGGGTACCATTGTGTCGGGCATACCTTGGGATGATACAGAATAGTTGAATATAAAATCATAAGACTATAAAATATATCCTTAGATGCCACCCAATTCTCCAGCGGCGTTGTGTCAAGAATAGGCCTTAGAAAATTAATCACAAGACGCAAGCAGCAAATTTTTCAAAAATATGAACCAGCACGTACTAGTATAGCATTGTTGTTGTTGCTACTGTTGTTGTTGTCGTTGTTGTTTTTGTTGCTGTTGGTGTTGTTCGGCATATTTTTTGAACAGTGTTGTCTTCAGACAAGTGTGATTCACAAAATAACAACAGTACATACGACACGAGTATTGTGTCTATAAATTTTCAGGCCTGACTCACAGCCAACATTTAACGTTCACGGAACTGCTTTCGGCATTGCTTCATAAGACGGACCGCTTGAAAATGCAAATGTGCAACTGAGTATTGTGCCTATAAAGTAGGATTAAGCCTGTAGCCAGATTTATTTGCTTTATTTTTTTCTCTGGATAAAGTTAAATCTAAGAAGTACTGTGAATTTGTTGATTCCGTCGCCTGATCGAACGGGAGCAGGTAAACTACTCCAAACTCAGTTTATTTTTTGATACTTCTTAGCTAACTTTAATACATATGGTGCTCTGATTATACAGCTTTGCCGATCGGAATATAAACCGTTTCTGAGGAAGGTTGAGAGTAGGAGTGTGTTACGTCGAGGAAGAAGACAACGTCGTTTTCTAGATACAATACAATATTATTCTTAAGGCAGTTAAATGCGCAATTTCATTAAAAAAAACGTTTGATGAACGCCAAGTGAAATTTTTTATGAATTTAGGTAACAGTAGTCAAACTAAACGATTTACGAAATTCAGTATTGTGATACGTATAATAACCGCTCGAATATAACATTTGTAGAAATTAGTGGATTTATTATAGACCTAAGCGCCAAGCTTAGGTTTGGGTTGCCCTTCTCTCTCACTCTCGTTGTGAGGTCATTTGGTTTGCGAGTGTTGAAATTGAGGTCAGCTGCACCCTAACGTAACCAATTAAAGTCGATGGGCTAACGGACTAATCGGAAATAGGGGAGAACGGGATAACTAAAGCAATGGAAAAACTGACCTGCGGCAAGACAACGGGACTAATTGAACGCTCCGATGCGAGCACACGACCACTGTAACTGGGCAACGGAATTACAGCAGAAGGATGAGAGAAGAAGTTTAGCTTCATAACGAGAAAGTTTTCATCTGCGCTATAATTTAGACTTGGTTGAATGAAACTTCAACGAATCATATGGTTTGAGAATTTGAATGGTGTAATAGAATAACAAAGTAGTAAGATTGCAGGAACATTCGGGATCGCTCCAGTCGACTCCTATTTGCCTATTGCTAGGATACCGTTTGCCGATCAGCGGTGCTTAATTAGGCGTCTCCCCAGAGGACGATGCTACCCGTCATCTTTCTCGGTTCGCATCTTGGATTTTCTTCTGTGCCTCTGGCTCCAGGAAGTACGCTTCCGGATTTCCGACGAGGACCTCCTCGATCACAAAGCCAGTCCTGTCCGTCTTACCGAAGATGAGCGACCCAAACTGCTCCGCGTCCTTTTTTACTCGTGACGGTATTTCCTACTCAATAACTAAGTTGCCTTTTCTGATCGTCCGTACTATGCAATCTGTTGTATTGGTTCACGCATATTAGAGACAAGCTGTGATCTGACAGAACTCCGCTGTAGCTGACATTGGGCAGTGGGCTCGGTCGATCGACTTCTCGTTCACCTTCTGTTTAGTATGATTTTTGTCTTTCTTTAGAATAAATATATTATATTCTAGAATTACCCAGCAAACCTCTGCACTCACTTACACGGGTACTCGTATATTCAGAGACGGTACCCTAAATTTTACGATTGACACGTGAGCCTTAGCTTAAACACTACTGCGTCACACTCTAGATGTTAGGACTGTCTCGTCGATAGACCATAACCAGGTGCTTGCGATCTAGTACATCTTTGCCCGGGCAGAATATCCTAACCACGTATCTCTGGGAAGAATAATAATAATTATTGAGGTGTGTATTTAATTTTATGGCCAGGGTGTCAGAGTCCGAGGACGTCATTGTCCTGAGCGAGGCGATGGTAATATCTCATACATATAATTATTATAAGTCGGCGGTAACGACCTCCAGGCTACTGATAGATGAGTCCCCTGACACACCGTTCGTAGATTTCAAGGCTGCATTCGACTCAGGATCGAGGATGCTATCCCTAGAAATGCTTGCCGGGCCTAAAGGTTATATTGCAAACAAAAAGAACCTGTTCTCAGTGGAATTCGAGATAAAAAAAAGGCATCGAGCAAACAAAGAGCCTTGCGCGAGGAGACAACCTGTCACCCTTGGTCTGTTCCTTCCTTATCAACGGTCTTCCGAAGAGGCATTAAACGTCACCCTTCCATAAAAGTATAGGACTGCAGTTGAACACGACGAAGCCGGAGGCAATAAAGTTCTGAAGAGAAGAAAGGCGGGCACCCAGAGACAAGATCAGTTGGAAGATGAGAAAGTTCGATTCAGTTTTTTGTTCACATATTTCGGCATCACATTATCAACAACCAGGTCCTCCATGTGGAGGGGAGTGCACGGAAAGGATTAGTGGCGTCTGCGTCAATTTCGTTTCCTCAGGAACTGTCCTTCCATACGACTGTGTACCTGTTCAAGCTGAAAGTAACTTCCTGATGCAGCATACTGAACCCAACTCACCTGGAAGTACCTATTTACAGATGAGATCTTGCTGCTGAATAAAGTGAAGCCAGTTTTCTTGGAAAAAGCCTTAGGTGTCCACGCCGCTTCCCGCAATACACTTGTGTACCCACTCACAGGGGAGCCGCTTCCTATCGAAGACCTCTGAGGAATGCTTTATTTAAATGAGAAGCAGTTCTATATAACATAGACAGTGACGACCATAAGCTGGAGGAAGGCCTGTAAGGACACTCGCCACTTATTATAGTTACTAGGTGTCTATTAAGCCATGCGGTTCATGGCTTCCATCATAGAGTTTGTAGGATTGAGAACCACCATGACCCAAATATTCGATGCATCTGTAAATGCTGTAATAAAGCTCGCACCAGGTATCATGCACGAGGTTGTGCCAACAATGATTAGAGTAATTGGCACGTTCACAAGCAACTAATTTCCCAAGATCGAAAGAGCAGTAGGGATTTCTAACTTAAAAGGGAATATGTTTCAAGTGTTGTGATGCAAGATCTGTACACAATATAGTGAATGATTAGCACACCTAATCGAGCAATTAGGTATGCTCGATTAATGTCATCGTTATCGGGTAGAGCTGGTTTGAAGTTATTACGGATAATTACATATCTATTTGAAATAGTATTTTATGCAGTGTCATTTGTAGGCTACCAGTGTGAACCTCAGACAAGAAGTACCCCGATGCGAGGTTTGCCTATAGATGAAACCTATCACCCCTTGCGATAAGAGATCGCAGATATTTTTACCTGTAAACGACAATTAAACGGTAATAAGTGCAAATCATTCGTTTCAATATACGTACGTATTGTAAAGTGCTACGCTCTCCACCTAATGCTGATGTCATAAGGTAGACGGGGCCGAACTGAAGAAAAGCGAGCAGATCGGCATAGTCTCCCTTTGATCCCCGAGTCATCAAAAATTCTTGTTAGATATAATTTTTAATACTAATCGTATCATCCAATGTGAATCAAGCAATGTGAAAGATGCCAGATCTGAATAGGAGAACCTAAATTTAAAGTCTTAGGTGTTAGGCCACTAACATCAACGCTAGGACCGGAGGCCTCCGAAAATATAATAACAGTGACACTCGAGACTCTGAGTGATCTCCTAAACAGGTATGGCTCCAGTCTAGAAGCGGTGGTGATGAGTGAAACGTGGTTCAAATCGGTGCGCCACGGCATCAATGGCTTCATCTCTGTGAGCTAGATTCGGGAGGGCGCAAGGCTTGGCAAAGGTGTTTGTATTTACATCCGCTCTGGCTGTAGCGTATCCTCCTCTGCAAACCTCCGCAAGCCTTTCTTTGAGGGATATATTGTCGGTTTCTGCTCTAGCTACTTCACGGACATTCTCCCCAGAACCAGAGAGAGAGGTTTTCGGGCTGACTCTCAACCAACATTTAACGTCCACGGTACTGCCTATTGGGCACATACAAATCGAAACGGGCATTATACCCGACCGATACTACCCTACCGTGGATTCTCTTGGGCGATTCTGACATCAGCTTGCTCGGGACTCCGCTCAGCGATATCCATCCCGCATTTTTTTCTTCAAGGAACGTTTGTCACATTATAAGTTGTATATCGCGTCCTGCCTCTGTATCGACCACAACGCGATTACCCACTGTGGTGGGCTTCGCACGCGGAGATCGCTAATGGTGATTTCGGGCTCTTTGGCAAACTGATTTCGGCTGAATACGGCCGATGTTTCTCGTCGGTGTGGTCAGTACCTCCAAGTTACACACGGGTTTCCAGTTTTCGGCTGGGCTTTGGAGCATGCGTCTCAGGTTCCGTCAGCCCGGATAATTTGCTTAACCCCCGGAGCATATTGTTCCAAAACTAGCAAGGGTCTGGAGTGATCAGGGTTCGCGGTTTGCCTTTAACCCTGTCAGTGAGGCTAGAGGCTGAAGTTGGGAAGGCGCTCGAAACGACTAGAGCCGATTAGAGTGTGGGGCTGCAGTAATTCCCGGTAAACTTATCTGGATGTTTGCTTCCTCCCTTGCGTGTCCTTGGCATTTGTGTTGAACATATCTTTGAAGACAAGAAAATTAAAGAGGCAAATTTAAAGGATATTAAGATTATACATCTGTGCTAGAACAAGGGTGAGTACAGGCTACCGTCGAACTATCACTTCATCTCCCTAGTCGATTATCTCTCCATGATGTTCGAAAGTGTGGTTTTATCTAGGCTTGAGACACTTTTTAACTCGGCGAAATTCTTCTCGCAAATGTCAGTTCGGCTTTTGCCTTAGCGTACTTGTGGCAGGAAATCGTGGACCCCATCGAAAAAGGCCAATTATGTCTCGGGGCATTTTTGGATGTGTCAGCAGCCTTCAACTGCCTTCGACACTCCTATTTTCTTCAAATGTTGGAGAAGGTAGGCTGCAATTCCACAAAATTGGTGATGTTAAATCTTAGTCGCATGTGATTAGCATCGGCACGCCGCAGGGCCCTATTATAGAGCCTTTCTTGTTGACCACCCTTATCAACTTCATCCACCTGAAGACTGCTTCGCATAAGCCGTACAAAGTAGTTACGCACACCGATGATACGTCTCTACTGTTCCTTATTCAACATGCCGAGATCAGGGGGTCCTTGCTGTTGTTGACGAAATCGTAGGGATGTTTGAAAGGTTTGGTCTGGCCATTAATGCAGGCAAAAAAGGGAATATTTTGTTCCGGTCTCCCCACAGGCCAGCCGTGGCATGCCCTACTCAACTTTGCGGTCTGAGCCTGGGGCTGTCCCCGTCTGTGAAATGTTTCGGTCTAACCGTACACGAGACTCTCAAATGGTAGGATCATTTGGGGACCCTCCTTCCCAAATGCTACGCTGTGATCGCTTCAATCTCCCGTAGAGGGTTAGTTCCGCCGAGGTGTCTACCTTTGATATACCAGTCTCTATTCTGCCCGTCCTGTGCTAGGGATTCGCTATTTGAGGTGCCTTCTTCAAAGGAATACTTGATCGCATTCACCCAGAACGATGCTTTCACGGCCGTTTTGTGGCAGACAACGTAGAAACTCTGTTGTCGACTTCTTTCCGTTGAATTACAACCCGATATCTTTTTTCCTCAAAGTATACATCATATATGTCAGTCTTGAACGCGTTTCTCCGGACATAAACGTATCGCCTGCAAAAACTAAAATTCGATCCCAAAACCATGCTCAACCTCAATGGACGTGTCGCTTGTCCTGAAACCCAGGTTGCTTTCATAGGCCACTCACGACTGACTCTATTTGAAGCAGGAATACGGAAACTAAAGACGTTATTTGAATATCTGGACCCATCTTTATTCAAAACGCATCTGCGCCATGTCCTCCCACAACAGATTTTGATTAGCTATGTCATATGTTCGTCTACTATCCAGACGAACATTTTGTGCTCTCATTTTTTGCGTTTCCCAGTTTATCCTCTATATTAGGATAGTTCGAAAAGCCACAATCTCGTTTTGTAGATTGTTCCTTGATGGCTATCAATCTGCTGTGCACTACACTCGAAACCACACTAGGATGCTTCTTTTTCAATTGAGAAACATCGAAATCGGATGCATTATGCAACGGTGGGAATCGAACCCGTGCCCCTACATGTCTCCTCCGATAGCAATGCTTCTCATCGTCCTCTCCACCAACTGCACCGCTCGTTTCTACCATGAACTTTTTCGATCTCTGTTGTTGTGGTCCTCTCACCAAGGCATCCACTGACACACTTTAATCTCTTCTATCTTAGCTGCTCTATGCGGTTTTACTTCAAAGGGTGTTATTTCTCGATTCCCTCTGTAAGCTTCCCCTGTTTCCTAGTGACTAATAGACACAAGCGAACAACTGTGAATCTAGATTTTCGTAACCTCGCAGCAACTTTCCAATCACCCTGTATATTTAGCCTTTCATAACTCACCATAAAACGAAATCATATATTAATGTATGATAGATACTCGCTGTCGAGCTCAATAGGGCAACTTCAAGTTCCCGTTAGAATTAGCAATGAATAGCAGCTGAGCAGAAATTAATGTTGAAGAATTATTATTAAATTTTAGTCCACTTCCACGTGATAGATATCAAGTCTTGTCCCATTTCTTTTCCAGAATTGTTCCAACTAGTAACTCAACCAGCTAATGACACAGTGGGCTTAAAGATGCAAAGACAGTATTTTTTAATACATTTTTTCTGGACAACAAAAAATGACACAACTTTTATATCTACTGGCATAGATGACATACAGAGGCCTAACCTAAGCTGGGTAATTTTCATATTTTCGTCGCCCCAGCATAAACACTACGCACGAGACAAATAAGTGGCATAGTACAGAGTGTTCAAATATCGCATACGAGCACACAAAATAATTGCTTCAATCGCTATATATATATATTTATTTTTATTTATTTAATAACATTACTTATCTACTCAACAATGCTGAACTGGTTCTGCCTTCTATTATGTGTATGCTATGCACGTTCATTCGCCCTTTTTACAATTATATAATCATCACCATAATCAACTTGTTCACTAACTCTGTTTAGAGAACGAGTTGATTATTCTCTGATGGCATTACACGTCGTTCCTATCCGTTGATTATGAACACCTCACTAGATGTTCGAGTGCTGAGCTGACGAAGTTAGTTACCTCACTATGAAGGTTTACTTGCCGCCAGGATCGGCAACGGTTGCGGCCTCTCATCCATTCTCACTTGACATCTGCATCATCCTCTCGTCATCATCATCATCAATAATATAAACAGTCACCATATGGGCTGGAGGCGGTTCGGTCATCGTGAGGACGTCATTTTGAGGACAGCCTTGAGCGTTGTTATGTTGCTATGTTGATGTTGTTGTTATTGTTGTTATAGTGACCATCATCATTATCTCGGTATTATAATTAGCCCTAAGTTGTCGATGATATCGTTCCGAAGCCGTGATTTTGTTTGTGCTCTCGTTTTTTTTTGTAGTTCGTGTAATTCATTAGGTTCAATGAAGGGCTGATTAAATCAGTAATAATGATAATAATAATAATAGTAAGTGTATTGTAAAATGTCATGCAGCGGCTATGAACCGTTTGACACCAGCTAACGGAACATATTTGAGGAAGGTGGTGACGTTATGTTCAGTGAAGAAACGATGCACCCGGACATCGTGAAAGAGGTCTTTTTTTTCGAGTCATCTTCTATATGAGCATTATCAGCCACTACCAATCATATGAACCTTGCTTGTCCCGAAACGTGCATGGGAGAAATCGCTTCAGGTGACTTCCTGCATCCCACGGCCAACCCTGTTTGCTTGATACTAAAGGGAATGAACTATTAATTAAGCATGCGGTAATCTGTGAAAATGCCGAAAGCAGTACCGTGGACATTAAATGTTGGCTGTGGGTCAGTCCGGATTTTTTTTTGTTTTTAATCTGTGAAAATGCCAACAACTACCGGAGGGCAAGTGCCGCATCTCCATAAACTACAAAGCGTAATGATGATATCGATAATGAGGCTGTCATGACAGCGCAGTCGTAAAATATCGTAATCAACGTAAACTCTACCTACGTTAACAATTAATAATAATAATATTAAACAAAACATTAATATAGCTACGATTACAATATAATACTAAATAACAACAGCAACCTTACGACTGGCCGGCTTCAGCAGCTGATCGCATGATCTCGAGCGATATGATCATGTGTATCCGCAACGTAAACATAACCCTAGACAATTATCTGGACATTTCGACTTGACCATTACCCTCAAGGCGTCGAAATACCCTGAAGTCTCGTAAATGACTTCCAACTGAATGGTGAGTAGTGAAATTAAGTAAGGTCCTACACCCACTGATATAGCAAAAAAAAAAGCAGCCAACAATCTGTTCTTATTATTTTTCAGCAACTGTTAATAGACGTGAGTAATATTAATCTAGGTATATGATAATGTTCATCGACACTCAGAGGTGATTGGATGGACGGCGTTGGAACACTAACGAAGAATCGGAGCAAGACTGAAATTGCCATTCCTCCAATAAATTGACGCGCCACATCGTCGTCATCTCTAGCTCTTGCTTTACAAATTTCCACGTTGCTCACCGAATTCGTCATAAAGTATTGTATCATCAGTCACGAGTCAAACGTCCCCTATCATGAGATATTGTGTGATAGTCGTTATAGATTTTAAATGTTGTGATAATCTTAGATAATTATACATAGCTATAATGTACATGATTTCGGCGACGCTGTACGCGATTTGCGGAAGCATAGTTACTTCGGTTGAGTGGTTGTTGCCAAGTTCTCCTATAGAAATTTTCGATATTTGTAATTTTATATCATGACAAAGTGCATTACCTGTACGCACAATTGTGCCGTCTGTACGCTTATGTGATGGTGCAGATTATCTGTAGGCCTGTGTTTTAAAAAGCGTTCTGTACCACACACATATATATATATATATATATATGTGTGTGCGTGTGTGTGTGTTGGGATTGTATTTTCTCAGTTTTGCAAGAAAAATAAAACACTTAAATTATAACAGAAACAGAGGCTACTCCAAGAGTAATGCATCCATCAAAAAGTACAAAAGTCACTTTATCTCATTCGGAGCTTTCCCACAGCCGACTTCTCCCCGCCACCCCGGGCCCACGACATTCGTTGTCGTCTGAATTTGTTGCGCTTGCTTCATTTTCTTGTTGTTTCTTTTCTTCTCTTGCATCAGAATTCGAAGTTAGAAGCTTATGGACCCACCATTCGTTCAGCTTAATCATGTTACCATCACTTGTCAATTGGTTCTGATCTGTTCTTCTAAGTGGGTATACTTGAGTTAACCGTCCCCGCCTGGATCAGTTCCGATGTCCAGTAGCCCGGGTAACCCAGTGAGAGCAAGCCACCCAGTGGTGGGGGTCATCTGCAACGTAATCTTCACTTAACACTGCGTTCTCTTTTCATGGACGCTTTCATTTACAGCAGTTCGGTGCCATGCAACTCATCTTTTGTCAGAAGGGAATCTATGCGAAACCACGCGCTCGCCTCAACGACTCCGTTCTATCGTATTCCTGTATGCTGTGTATGTTGCCACACTCGATTGCCGTTCTCTGTCCTCAATCTGGCCTCATCTGAACCCTCATCCGCATATTGCAGTGACCCTGCTATCATCACCATGATCATTCGTCAGTTGGCATGTCTTCTCAAAATTTCTTTACACCAAAAGCATACGAACGATCAGACGTTTGTAGCAGCCGCCGCCACCGCTACCTTTACATCAAAAACTTCACTCTCTTCTCTCGACCCAAGCCGAGGATGCTTTATCTGCTCACTCGCTGGTCATTCACACAGATGAGTCCATTTTGCGTATCGCACTTCGTCAGCAGTCTCTCGTCAGCCTAGGCCCTCAGATCGTATTTTGCTAGGTCCACTCGCGCAGATCCTGCCTCGTGTCCAATAGTCCTTCACGAATTCGACCGGAGGTGCGAACTCGGTCGGACTTACGGAATACAATCGAGGGGGCGCAATCGACGCTCTAGTCGAGTCCGTGGTTCATTGGCGGAAATTCAGAGTCGTCCTGGAGGCGTAGACTTGCAAATGGCGATCGTGGCTCCTTCTTGGCGTCCTCAATTTGCTCTGAAACACATTCAACAGGAACACAACATATAACTCACAACGTTAATAACCACACTGGATATCAGCTGGGGTATTTCTGGAGATGCTGAGTAGACACATGTGCATGCAATGGGTGCATCGTGCTTTCTAATGATGACAATTGTTAATTAAATGGGCACATTCAGAGCGAGTTACTTATTACGAAGATACATAATTTGAAGATGGAGTATAAACCAGTTCTGCATGTACACCTCAGTCAACAGATAATGTAAATATATGTTGTTTTGCCTCATACATTTGAGAACCTCGGTATAAAATAGCACTTCTATGATAAATTTCGATAGGAATTATAGCATGAAGTACGTCACAATGGCGTCAGGTTAAGGACGGGAACACAGTGTCAAACATCGGCGGAGTGAGGCGCTTTTCATACAGTAGAAAAGAGTAAAAATGGGTTAGAGAAGTCACCGTTTTGAGATGACCATCTGATGATTACATTATTAATATGTTCGCGATTCTTCCCGATCAAGATTGACTTGTATGATCAACACTCCCTTTCATATATGTTTATAGGAGCTTATGATGCTGAGCAATCAATCTTTATCATCGGGTCTGAAATTTCCCGCCATTATATCAGGAGAATGAACGACACCTTTGACAGGAACAAACATGTAAGAACAAAGACCAAGATTGGCAGTGCGTATAGTCAAAAGACGACTCTCGTAGATACTCCTCGACTTAAGATTTGTTGACGATTCAGACAACGAAAGACAGAGGTATACAGAGAAAAGGGCCGTTCAGAAACAATGAAGACCGCCCCTTATTCAACAGCATCTTCAGAAAGTATACCGCTCGAGAGATGTAGGCACAACATGCTAAGCTAGAGGATTTAAAATAATCGGAGTTTAGCTCTCAAGCACTGTTGAGCCAGTCACGCGCAGGCAATGCTGTATTTAGAGGGCGTGGATCACGCACCCTACCATGCATAAGCTCTTTACGAGATCGTGATTCACAGCGCCCTCAGAGAATATCCCCATAAGTACAATGAAAGAGCACATTTGAATGAATGATTTATGAATTCGACTAAGGCTATTGCCAACACCTACAATGCTCATTGAGAGCTAATGAACGTTTTAATTAAAACGATCGCGTCTACTGAGAGACGGTCCACACAATGTAACTAGAAACTATCTTATGTCAGTACACATAGCCTTGATCGGCTGCTGCTTAAAAGTAGCTTGTAATTTTTTTCTGTATCCACAGTGCACACACAGAAGCTTATACTGTGGACATAAATACGAGCGACGCCCACTCCTAGGTCGTACATTTAGAAAGGACAAGACAAATATAGCCGACTTTTAGCCAAATGTTGTACCTTGAGAACTAATGCACATGACTGCCGAATTGTTCGATCAATATAAAAATCTTTATTGATATCATCCGTCATTTGGGAATAGATTTACGAATTCCCATAAGTAGTCAGTTCGAATGCCGCTTGAGGGCAAAGCAACAGTGCCACACATATCACTGGTATCAGCACTTAATTTGCACAGGCATATCGACATATGGCGGTACATTCAATAGCGTCAAGAGGTGCGATTTTAATTGGATTAGTCCAAATAGCGATCTATCGCTCTTTGGATCGCTGCCATAAATCCTGAAATTGAAGTTCAGACAACCTGTTTTAGTAGACGAACTTGACCAAAATCAATACATATCTATGGAAGTCAGTGTACCCCTGGTCAGCTTGAAACCACACCAAACGACGACGTATCCAAGGGACCATTTTTCAACTGTGAGCACATCAAGATGCTGTCTAACTGTCTTGAAAACGACAGCGGTATAGCAAATGTTGTACACGCAGCGGGTAAACTACTTTGTACTAGATTCCCTCGTTTACCAGAGATAATTTATACAGATTAACTGACCTAAAGGAATGAAGCGGATGGACGCCTAATAATATCAGTCGGTACATAACTAGGCATGCAGTCAAGCGCTTTATTATTACTAGTAAAGATAGAGACTTTTCAACGACCTGGTCAAGAAACAGCGAACCGAGACTAGGTGGCTCAGGTCAAGCGCTTCAAATGACAGCTCACATAAGCATATGCATATCTTTGGACATATTTGGTGTTCGTACACTCACATAGATTTGCTGGAAATAAACGAAATAGTTATAATGCCCCACCCTCTAGTCTAGCTGCCACGTGGCCATGAGACCTCCTGAAGAGCTCAAAACGATATTAATACATGTTAAATACATGCTCAAATACATGTTATTTTTCCTATTATATAAACTGTGCAGCAATCAGTGGCCAACAGCATCTGATTGCGACTACCAACAAATGCGGAGGAGGCACAGTTTTCAAAACTTGATTTTAGCCTCTGATCAAAAAATATCAAGGGCTCTCGTCAACAACAGCTCATGATGGAAACAGCAACATCTGAGACAACATGAACCATTTGTCCGTTTGTCAATCGGATGTCGACTCACCACAGACGAACGGAGGCTCCGTGCAATCAATTGCTTCACTTGGACCGCAAAGACTATACGATACCACATTAAGGAAACAATGTCTCGGTTCCTGTTGCATGATTAGCAATACTTTGGATGCATATATTCGTCGTTGTGCGAATGTAGATATGCGTACAATTGAGCTGGTCTTGCAGCAAGACAAAAAAACGGTATCCTTGAAAACGTCTCACCCAAAGTCTCCTTTATTTTTCTTTGCTAGCCACGATCTTAACTTAATGGCTGACTGACTGACGTTAGTAGCTACCGGACATTACTTCGTCAAATGGCCGTCGTCATCGACGCAACCAGCTGTGCTAAATTCTCACCAAAGTGTATACATGCACTACAAGACCTTCGCTACGGAGCGGCGGATTATTTACTGCAACGAAAGGTTTGTATATTTGTTCGGTTCGAATCAAGGCTCGGCCACCCGGCAAATTTGTGGCAGGCAAACAAACGCCGCTGTACAATTACTATATCTCATTATAAGGGGAATAACTAAATTGAGCATAATGGTAATAAAATGCGTAACTACAGCGTAACGTTAATGACGTCTCGGTAAAAGCAACAACTTTGCCAAAACCAAATAGCCCTTAGACAGATCCCTCCCGTCATCATAACGAGGTGATATCTGTCCCTTGCTAACAAACTCTCCGTGAACTACAACATGGGATGAGATGAAATAATGAAACGTTTAACTTGTATCTTATCGCACTAGAGATTCGTTGACTAAATAATTAAGTAGGACTCGAGCGTTGTTGCTAAAAAATGTCTGCCTGCCGGACTATTTTCTTGGGAAATGTCTATCGTCGTATAATTCTCAGCTCATCATTGGGCTAAAGGTGCTCTGTTGATAAGAGTAGAGATATGTGCTGATCTAAATATATATGATGCACATATATATATATTAATAGTAGCAATATGAAATTCTTAGAGCACAGTTAGTAAATAGGCGTGAGCAATACATGGTAGCAGCGCAGCAGACCAAAGTGACAAAACGCACAACTACGTTTTTTTCAAACTCGTAACAATAATAATAATAATAATAGTACTAATAACGAGCTGCAGCAGTATCAGTTAGTCACTGCATCGAAATCAAACTTTCATTAGCGGTCGGAAACACGACCCATAGGCCGTGCTGATTGATTCCCGCTCGGACGCCTATACGTAACGCTACTGTGATAAGCAAATCAGCTCTCTTTCACGTTTTCACAACGTCTCTTCCCATCGACTAGCCGTATACACTTAATAATAGTTAATAAATTCGTTCGGCCATTTCTTCACACGATCGTTGAAAGTCTTCCACCAGCAGAGCAGCGATATGTTTCTGTTACAGCCAAGTGGAACGCAAGCACATGGGTAAACGGGTGGAGCGGTGAGGGAGCCAGAGAAGGTATTCTCTATTAGCAATTTCCTTAGGATTAAAAACTAGAACTCTCAGAATTCCATTTGTCTCAGCTGATCATTTGATCGCTAGTAGTAATAATAATAATAGTAACAATAAATAACGCCGAACGGATCGTTGGACTAAATTCCGTTCAGCTTCGATTCTGTCTATGACTTTTTTATCTTTGTTTCAGTTTTTTTTCTTTCTCTAGGTTGAAGATTAGTGACGAAGCCGTTGCCTGAGGGGTACTTGAGCGTCGTCGACTTCGGCATCAATTACGCTACCTTCGACGCTTTTTGGGGTGGGTGAACAGCCAGCAGCGGCCTCCGCGTAGCTCATTACGGTGCTATTAGCTGCCGTCAGTGAATCGATAGAGGGAAAATTGGTCCTAATCTCTGCTGCCACTGCGGGTTCCGAAACGGCAAAAGACGGATCAGAACAACATTGTTGCTGGTCACGTTGTTGTTGCTGCTGCTGCTGTTGTTGGTGGTGCTGTTGTTGTTGGTGGTCTGGTTGATCTGAGCGCCCCAAGGTAGGCGCGCGTAAGTCACGAGACATACCTCCACCGGCATTGGCCGGAACAACTCCTGCTGCAGATCCTTCTCCACTGCCAACAGCGGTTGTTGTTGTTGTGGTTGACGTCGGTGCAGTACCACCAGGCGACGTGGTCAATACACCAGCGACCTGGGTGTCATCGATGAGGTTGTGCTGGCGCAGGAACGTGCATTCGCCACCATGCTCAGTGTTCACATTGTACACGTACAGATAGCCGGCTGTGGAGGCGATCAGCAGGCGACACTGACGTTCGACTGTCGTCAGGGCGACCACGCACGGGATACCGCTTAACGACAGTCGCGCGGTAGCGAACGATCGTCCTTGTGCAAATACATCCGACATGGCGGCAGGAAGCAAACTCGAACTACCCGACAGGATAGCTTTGCCCACAAAGTTCATCCAGCCACCGCCGGCGTCGGCATCGGACAGACTTCCAACCGTGGCCTGGGGCGCGCCTGCTGAGCCACTTGAGCCGCCGCTCGCGCTGTTCTCGTCCAGCTTGAATATGTGCACAGTCTAAAATAGCGACAACGACAACAATGATGAAAGCCGGATACGATGAAACACCAAATAGGTTATTATACCGAACAATGCCAAGTTTGTGATTGAAGACGCACTGATAACTAAATACTGCACTCTCATATACACACCCAGATCGGTAACTAGCTGGCTGAATCAGGCTCGATTCTATAAGTTACCGTTGCCTTCTGCACTAAACCAATTTCTAGTGTACACTCAACATTATTAGATGTCAATGGTGGTGATCTCTTGTCGTTTACTTGTTTTGGCTTTGTCATACCTACTCAAAGAATCACCGACAGAGAGGCTGTGTATAGTCTATGGTTGCAAATGGTTCACAACTTTCAGATCAAAATGTTACTTCTTCTTTGGTCGACAATAGATAATGTCTCATATTGTTAATGTTAATTATGAGCATATATTTGATTTTGGATTCTCCAAAAATGTATATTCTAGTGCTGCGAGTGCTTTGCAACGTTGCTTATCTTCAACGGTGCAGAAAGGGCTTTTCGAAAACTTTCAAATACGTTATACTATGCAATAGAATATGATTGCTGTACATATTCTTGTTTATCTGTTTGCCACACAACATATGACTACCTCAAAATTGCTGGCACACGCAAGCAATGTGGATTCGACGTTGAAAGCCAGCGAGTAGATTGTTGCGCATCGCTTGAGACCCCGACGGAGTTCGTAGATTCGGCTGCCATCGTTCACTGAGAAGACTCGGATTACTGTACCCTTCTCTGATGCCGAAGCGAGAAGACTGCCTATAATGCAGGGACACAATGACGAAAAGAGGTATTACTGATCTAACAACAGTCTTCATTCGACGAGGCACTGCCAATGAATTAACGAGAACAGCGTAAGTGTTTTAGATCAATGAATCGCACCGTTTGCGTTGAATGCCAGAGCTGCCAGAGGTGAGTTGTGTGCGGGAATCATAATCTTGGCGCAGATGTTCTCTGTGTCAAAGATCTGGATCTCGCCCATCGATGTGCTGCCCGGGTATGCCAAGTAGGTTACACCTAAAACAAATGAAAATACACAATTTTTAAAAATCACTGCAATATTGGGTCATTCTCTAACAACTAATCTAATGTTATTAGATATTTCCACACGCATATATCGTGCACGCACATAAGCGTACACGAAGCAGCATACATAAATAGCGATTAAGACCTTTCGCGGACACGATATATATATATATATATATATACACTAATTACGAACGCAACTCAGTTTGACGAAACACTTATAGGTCAACCTCGATCCTAACGAAGCTGGAAAATTACCTTTTTCGGTGTTGCTAGAGAGGGCGCATACTCCCTTCGGATTCGCTGGTGTGTCTCTGATTGTGTGCAGAACTTTCATATCGCGAATGTTATGAATGTACAGCGACTCCTCCAAACAAACGACCACGCGCTAAAAAGAAGAAGTTCGAAGGAGAAAGTCCAGATGAGGTGAATATAGATTATGTGCTGATCGTACAAATAGCCCCCCCCAAGTAAATTTCGCTTAAATTCTCTGTTTTGCACTCGACGCTTCCTGATCTTCAATGACTATCCGATAGAATTACGGTACGTTAGACGTTACTCACCGATCGATTTAGTTTCACTGCTAGGATGGTGTTGGCGTAGGAAAAGTTTGTGATTTCCGTGCCTTTCTTAAAGTGGCACACCTAAAAAGAAACAAATCAGATTCAGTCGACGGGTAGTTGCTAAATGTATTTACAAGTACGGCACTCAATAATCTATATTGTAATTCATCAGTGTCCCTTACTACCAATCATTTCAAGTTGTTACCTATATAAGGCACTAATATATTTTAATTAATGACGCAATAAAAAAATGCGTCGCGATATAAAAATAACAAACTTTTGGGTTGAAAAAGGATATAAGCAGACGAGTTACTTAATTTAACAAGTAGATGTACATAGGATTAGCTTTGTCAACAGTGTACTTGACATCCTTTAGATATTGTTGCCACATTAGGAAACTACATAGCGATTTGTATATTTAGCATAATCTGTAAGGACCTAGTTTGATCAAGTTCAAACCGGTTACGTATCTCAAGCACTGCACGCTCACAACATTAGCTCTTAATACCTCCCGGCGCGGAGAAAGAGATAATATATATATATACATATATATATATATATATAATAAATCCAAAGCAACTAACCTTAAGTTTTCGCGAGCTTGGCAAGGAGACAACTGCAACAAGACTCGAACTGAAAAGTCGTTCGACGAGGGCGACATCTTCACAGTCAGCGGATTGATGGATTCTCTCCAATCGATCAACGCTACTTAGCGCGAATAGTCGATAACCTTTATTCGTGCCGACTGCAAGGGAGCTGTATGAACGCAATAATTTCATAACAAATGTTAGATGTACCGTACTTCATTTAATAGATTGGAGACCATCTTCCTAAAGGCCATTAGTTGTATATTTATTATCATATGTGTGTACTAATCGATGCACGTATGATAACAACATAGTCATCTAATCGATCTATGATATCTAGAATCTAATAAAGATGCCTGCTAGCAAAGGGTATGCGAGAATACATTACAAATGTCCTGCAATTAGTTAGCTGACTAAGGGTGATCGCCTTTAATTTATTTCCCTGGTAAGTTTACTTGCAGAATTCTGGTCATCAAAGCGCTACAAAGTGTAACGCAAGGAACTGAGACCGACGAATTAATTTCCGAGATAATCAGCGAATGCAAAACGTAGAAAAATAGGTTTGCCTCATCTCTCATCAGTTGGTTACACGGCGTGAGGTATGTAGCATCTGCGACTACAGTTGAACCCAGTCTGTATTGAAAAATAGTTTGTATTGAAGCGGTGATCGTAATGCCCGTTGATGTCTGGTTAAGCAGATATCACTTACGCACTGAGCATAATGTAGTCATAACATTCGCGTTAGGCACAGACTCAATGCCAACATAATGGTTGCTTGTGAGAACTAATGCTGAAGTTTACTTCACATGTCGAAGTACCTTTAGCGGTTACCTCGATTCCCGAGCGATCGGTCTTATTGAGTCAGACCTCTGCCTTTTAAGGCAGTCTCGCGGAACCTCTCGCAGTTTCGAATGGTTCCGAAACTGGTCACTGACCCCCTCAACAGTATTATACATTCAGTAAGTCATAAGGTCAGGGCTAAAAAAGAAGATGACGAAGGGCGGGCACAATCTCAACAATCTCAAATAGAAGATTACTACTGCTACCCCTTGTTAATTCATCTTCGTTAAGACTTCATAGACAGCAATATTGCATCGAATCGACCGGATTAGACACCTAAATCTGACGCATTATTCTGAGATGCGGCACTCAGTCCAATCAGCAATCGTCTTATTCTAAGAAATGTGCTCGAAGAAAAATCTTTTAATAATCGTAATTTCCAACAAATAATGAGGTCTTTTATAGAAAAGCTTCAACAGAAAAATAGAATATTTGTAACGCAATAAACGCCATAAAGCACATTTGATTAGTAATATAGCCCAGCAAAAAGCCGATCTGCCTTGCCCTTCCCTTATGAGATTCAGCGTTAAGCTCATATAATCCGCTTCTGCGGCTGCCCCCGTGGCTGAAATTTGCTATTTTCTATTGATTCGTTCAACACGATTCGGGTAGCCTGTACAGCATTAGGCTACCAAGATAAGCAGCATAACGGCAGGATAATCTGCAGGTATTACGCAGTCTCTACTTTCATTCAGGTCAGTCGTAGATGCGACGCACACAGCGCTCTATGTGTTCGTTTCTATTCTACTACAGGCCGTGCACAGACAAACAAAAAGTACAGTAGATACTTTCCGGGAGTGGCTGAAAAACCACGGTGACGATCGCCCATATCAGATCCCCAAAACAATTGATTGTACAGGAATTCAATACTATGTTACACAAATGATGAGATCTTCCCGTAAAAAGAGAAACGTACAGCAAGATTATAATATTTCTCTTGTATTTGCTGTAAATCCGAATATGCAGTTTATCATAGATCACTGAAATGCTACAATGTTTAACAATGTCGAGCAGCATAGTCAGCTGCTGATCAAGCCAGTAGGCAATCTTTAGTGCTACGGTTAGAGGTGAGGTTGAGCTGCAAAATATTAATTACGCAATTAATGATTGTCACTCAGTGGCGATGACACCCCAACGGCCATCGGGCAGACACCACAACTGCCACCATCGGCAACAACCTATCTACCTTCTCTCTCTCTTATTGTCATTTGTCACTTTTTGCTCTCCATCTTGTCTCAGTTGAGGCAACAGTCGTGCTGTTTTATGCCAGCTTAACTGTATTCATTTACTGGCTGGTTTCTTGGCTGCTGTTGTTGTTATCAACCGCCAGCATTTCATTTCGATCTGAGTAACGATAGACGGCGTTCAAGTTGGTTTAAGTTATTTTTGAATTCATTTGGCTAATCTGTATATTATATCACTATTGAAAAATGACACTGGATCGGGAAAAGAATTGGCCAAGAACCTGTTATGTTGATTCATAGCCTACCTTTATATAAAAGGCTTTTCAAGTGTTATTTATAGTTGAGTCTAGTGTTGCTAACGCTCTCTGTCCATAATTATGCGCATTTCCGCACTACCGCAGCATCGACAACAGGAGTGGACACCAGCAGAACAGAACAACATTGGAATACAGAAAAAAATTGGCAGCTGAAGCGCTCGACGATAGTGAGGACTGGTGGCTGCAGAGTGTTACAGCCAAAAAACGTAAACCCACAAACGAATTCAAGAGAGAGAAAGATACAACAATTGATGGCACCTATACATACATACAAACAAACAAAGAACAAAACATACAAACATACCTGCATGCATAAGAAAAATCTGTGTGTCGCGTGTCGGTACTCACGTAAAATCCTGGTTAAAGTTGACGAATACACTCTGATTTGGAAAACAGGCTCCTCCCTCCGAGAAAGCCATCTTGTCTATAAGGTAGAAATTATCGTTGTCTTTTTCCAACGGTATTTTCTTTCTGACTGCCTTCTCGTCCCGTCGTTGCCCGGCGCTGGATCTTAGGTAGGCAGCCGGTGGGCTCTGGTTGGGTCTGTGCGGTTCAGCTATTCGATGGGCGACGGCTGCGTGTTAATGGATATGATCGTGCTCGGTGATTTGTTTGTCGATCGAGCCCAATATGCTGGTTCCCGCTCCGCAGTAGTTGGCGCTCGAAGCTGCAGTCACAGCGGGAGTAACCAACAAGCGACCGATCAACAACCCCGCAAGAGGCTCAATCATCAACACAGGGCGTTAGCAGCAACAGCAGTACAACTTGCACAGTGAATCCGCACAAGGCTAGTCAACTAGAGACTACACCAGTAGATTGACGACTGACATATATTTATATTACTATTCCTGGATCGAAACCACCATTTATAAAATATTTGTTTTTTCTTCCCCAATGGTAGAAGAAGAAGAAGATGTTGCTTCGTGCTGGTTTATGGAGACGATGTCGATTGCGTGGCACGAACGGCGTTCTGCGAGAGTGAAAGGCGCATGGTAATAATCGAAGAAGAACAGTGTTACTTTACATACATATATATATAAAGACGTGCATCCTATTTGGTGCTATTTAATACAGGTTTTATATATATATATATATATATATATATATAAGCAACCAGTACTAAACAGAACCGAATAGAATGCGCGTCTTTAGACCTAAACATAAAAGTGTAAATCACTCCTCCACGAGGTGTCTCACAGCTATCATGCCCTAATCCCCTTCGGCTAAATAGAACAGCGACTAAGCATAACATAACATTCGCGGTTTATTGCCGGAACTGCAATTTTAACAGTGCTTAAGTTCTCCATTACAAAAATAGAGTGAAAGTTAGAGAGTATTATTTACGCGAGTGTTTTATTATTAGCAAGACAAGATAAACTAGTACGACCACTAAATAGTGGTCGAAGTTATCGCTTGTAATCGTAAAAAAAGGCAGAAAATAATACTGATAACAATAACAACCGAAGAACAAGGAGTTAATGCGAACAGGACGAGACAATTCGGAGAAAGTTAACATGTTTCACAAGTTGTTGTTATTGCTGTTGCTGCTGCCTCTGTTGATGGAGGAAGCATGAAAAGTGGCAAAAACAGCCTCAACTTTTTGATGAGGAGAAAGCGTGAACCGAAATAGACAACACGATCGCGATTAAATGACTAAACAGCCACCAATTTAACCGGGACGCGATAGATAAATGCAGTTAAGAACTTACCCCCAGAAGTGCAGCGTCAGTCTTTGATTGTGGTGATGATACTGTTGCTGATGCCAATATCAACGATGATGCTTGAATCTCCGTCGAGGTTCCGCTTCGGAGAGGGAGGCTGACCTGACTGAGACACACTGCCCGCTAAAAAGCAGCAGCACACGACACGGTCGGTGCAATCAGTGATCCACCACAAGCACCACGGGAGCTGAGAGAGAATCGCCACTCATGTATTCATTCGTCCGTTCGTTCAGTATCACTAGTGTCCACTCACACCAGAACTTGTGTGCTTATGGCTGTTTACTGCTGCTGCTGATGACGATGAAAGGGATATTCGAGATGACACCGCACGACGACGATATACAAAGGCCACGAATGGAGAGGCAAACTAACTCACTCACTAACAGATAGATCGATAGATACACACAGACACCAAAGCAGCCAGAGATCGAGAGCGAGAGTAAGACAACGATGGCAATGTTTGAAAGATCTGATTTTGAGTTTCGCCGTTTCCTCTACTGCTCGAGCGCAACTTTTCTGGATCTCCTCCTCTCCTCTCTCGACGACGACGACGACGGTGGCGGCGGCCGCGGCGATGTTGAACTGATGAATGACCCCAACGAAAAGCAAAAATCAATCAAACAGGAGGATGTTGTTATGGCTTGCTGCTGGTATCGTATTAGTTCCTGTTGTTATTGTTGTTCTTGCCGCTGTTACTGTTATTTGTTGACGATGTCGTCGTGGGCTTTGTTCCTGTTCTGTTTTCAATCTGACGATACTGCGCACCAGCAGCAGCAGTAGTAGTAATAGTAGAGCAAATCTACAGAGTGGCAGTCACAAGCAACCGACTCGAGAAACGACCTCCGGTTGTGATCGACAACGGCATCAGCAGCGTGTGTTGCAACAATGTCGATGTTGTTGTTATGATTATATTACACTGCTATAGCTACTACAACATTAGAGCAACTCAATGTCACTGATTGAGTGTGATTTGATATTGCTGGCACCAGCGGTAACACACTTACTTACTCACTAGCTAACTAACTCAGCACTAACTAACACAGCCAAAGAACCAGTCAAAGTTCACACGATCATCACCCCCATCAGAAACACGGACAACAATCACAGCAGCAGCAGCAGGTAGACAGTTGTTGTTGTTGTTGTTGTTACCGTGTCCACTGTCGTCTCTCTATTCTGTTCTACCTGGTATCTATGGTCGTGACCAGCTGCTCAACGAAACTACTCAGCTCAGCTGGTCGTTCCTGATGTTGTTGACGAATTGCGCTGCTGCAAACAAACGAACGAACGATGGCTGTATCACACAGCCTCGACATCTATCTATTATTGATAATTATGATGAACGTTGTTGTCTTCTGTTAAATGTTTGACCACTGTTTTTCCTTTAGCTGTTACGCCTGTTGTTGCTGTGGCTGGGACGCTGCTGCTACTGCTGCTGCTGGTGGCGACAACAACAGTTTCTTTTTGCTAGGGCGTCGGTCCGCTCGCTCGTCCATCAGGGGGTCTCCCAAAAACCCCGTTAAGTTCACACTCGTTCACGCTGACTTCGTATGATCATCCAACAGAGTCAGTAGCAGCAGCACCGGCGGTGGCAGCTAGCAGTATCCCTTTTCTTTGCTCACCAGCGGATCTTGTGACTCTCTGGGGGTGATCAGCTCAGATCAGCTGTTCCGATTTTTTCGTTGCCAACGATTCTGCTGTAGACGACGACGACGACGATGATGATGACAACGAAACTCACTCTCCGTGTGTATGTATATTTATATATCTTTGTCTGTCTGCCTGTTTACAGTACGTCGACAACGACGATCCTTACTTGCAGGAGTATTGGATGATGATAATGATCACGGCGATTAGAACGGTGGGGGCAACGAGGCGAACGTCAACGAAATGATGACGCGCTGGTCGCTAATGCGTCTGTGTCTCTGCTACGCTGCTCTCGTCGAGCTGTGGTCGACCCCTTAAATAGTCGAAGTAATAATAATAATAAATAATAATTGAGGAATTAAAAATGGAAGAACCTTTGCTTTTTTATGATCTTGCCCCATAAAGGTGCACTGGCCCCCCTCTGGCGTTTGCCACGCTTGCTGTTACACCTTCGGTAGATAGATATTATGTATATGGTATTTCCTTAGATATTTTTGATATTCTTACCAGGTTCCGTTTGGTCACGATGAGAACGGCGCGAACGGACCGACACAGGCTGGCGGGCGGCTGGGCAGTCCATAGCGAGCTGAGGGTGAGGTCATAGATGGCGCAGCCCCCGCCGCAACATATCCTCTCTCCCTCGATCTCTCCCTGCTGACGGCTGAATGGATAATTGTTGACTTGAGTGACGCGAACAGACACAGCCAGCTGATGCGGGCGATTGAATCGACGGAGTTGAGTGGGAGAGGAAAACCGTAGAAAAATAGGGCTAGACCGAGAAATAAATCAGGAAAAAAAGCCTATTTTATCAGCAGGTACCCAAATTATCCCGCCGCGACTTCCATGAAGGGAACTATCGCGACTTTGAAGCGGTGTTATGGAGTGACTCCTTCAGCGGCTGTCTCTCCGTTACTGAGATGTATGAGCATTTTGGTGGATTTCTCGAAGGGATGTCTCGAAGGCCAGTTTATTCCTGAGAAAATTAGCTTATCCGGGCTTCGCAGTCTTCATGATCACATTCACAGGGTTAAGGCAGTTCTAGAAAAATATACCAATTTTTGCTTGGCGTCATGTCTCTAAACAATGTCCCTCCACCGCATAAGTGGAGTACTTGAAGTGACGTAAAAGTCCGCTTTCTTAAAAATGAAGCATCTAAAAATGATGTTGTAATCACACAAACGAGGGGACAATTTCGGTAATCTGGAGGCCAAAGTCCAAGGTTGGTGTGGCAAGTACCCCTTGGTTTTTACTCCAGAACTATTTTGCTTAATGACAGTGTCGTTAATAGAGTAATCGTTGCAGCATGAGCTGAAACACAGGACACCGGCTAAAACACAAGGCACCGCCCTAATGATTAGCATGGCGTTCTGACGACACCGCGAGCTTACGTCATCACTTGCCCCTTGCACAGTGGATCTCCTCAAGTCTGGAGAGCCTATGGGCGCGTACAAGTTCATGTTGTCAGCATAGAACTTACGGGTGAACGTGGAGTAAATTGGTGACTCCTTCCGGTCGTGTGAATTTTTATCGATAGTTGCCCATGTTACTTTTGTCTTTGCCTTTATCGACAGGGGTAACTATTCAAAATTTTAAAGGTTCGGGAAGATTCTATCTTCATAGCTGCGAGTAAAGATTGGCCTGAGGGATTCAACTAGGGCAGGCCCCAGCTGAGTAAGCCAGCGCTGTGATATCTATCGGAGTGTATCAAGTTCCTCACCATCAGTGAAATACATGATTCAGCAGACATTTGTTTAAGACAGATGTTTAAGAGGTGTCTATCGCAACAGTAAAACCAACGGGACATTTGATATTACGCCAAACATCTCACACAGTGGTGCCACAGTTCGAACTCTGGCTGTTGCTCGATCTGAGAAACTCACTAATATGTCGGCGCAGGGTGCTCAAGGCTCTATTTTCATGTGTTACTGTGGGAAAATCTTCTCAGATATAGACGTCAACGGCTGTATCTAGGCTCCGGCTCGCTGCTAGCTAATACAGTAGCTTCCTTCAGTCGATTTATTGCTTGCTAAACTATATAGATCTGTCTCTAATTTAGATAGGGGGTGGGGTTCAATCGATGCGAATATATACCTAGACCAAAAATAGACGCAGTGAGTAGATTTTCGTGGGACCTCACACGACAGGCTGCTTCATTTACCTTCCCCCAAATTGTCCTCTTATATAATGAGTATAAATGTAAATTAAGTCACCTTTTATGCTTTTCCTATCACGTCGCCTGCATCTTGGTCAAATTTATGCCACATGTACACAAATATCCAAATAGAATTTTCTTTTGCGCCACGGTTGTGCTGGACTGGTTTAGATCATTCTTGGCGGGGAAGAGGCAAGCAGTGATGGTTGACAGTATCGAATCGGCTTGGCAATTCATCCTGGGTCCTTTTATGTTTATCATCCTCATCAATTTCGTGCTTCTCAAGCTATCAACTGAGGAGTACGGGAGAGCAATCGCTTACGCTGACGACACGTCCCTGTGGTTTCGTAATTCGCCCGACAGCATCTCAAGATGACACATGCAGTGCTATTGTAAAAGTGGAGGCGGTCATAAAAAATATTCGATAAGTTTGGATTTGCTATTAATACCAGCAAGACGAACATTGCGATATTTCGTCAATCCTCAGTGCAACTATGTGGGATCAGTGTGCCCTGAAATGAGTCAGTGAAGTGCCTTGGACTGACTTCACAAGAGACCCTGAGATGGAACGCCCACTTGGAGACCCGCCTGCCGAAGTCCTATGCAGTAGTTGCCTTGGTGCGGCGCCTTAGAGAGTTAGGCTCGACAATATCCTGCTAGTGCCGCTCCTGCGTTACGGCATCATGGTCTGGGGCGGCGGATTCAAGGCGATCCTCAAGAAAGGAGAAACAGTGCAGAATGATGTGGTTTGGGCCATATTTGGAAAGCGACTCTGTGACTCGGTCTCGGATATCATGGGTAAGTACTCATTACCGAAGTAATGGGGGTTTTGTATACCTACCGTGTTGCCCTGTTAGCCTTCAAGATGTCCAAGGGGACTATATTTCAAGAGGACATTGCTTTTACAATCGTGGCTGTAAGAAAGCGGAAGGCCCGTAGGCCGACCGACCTTGTGATACCTTATGCCGCTAGAGAATCTAGCCGCCA
This sequence comes from Stratiolaelaps scimitus, assembly GCA_019614645.1. Taxonomy (NCBI): domain Eukaryota; kingdom Metazoa; phylum Arthropoda; class Arachnida; order Mesostigmata; family Laelapidae; genus Stratiolaelaps; species Stratiolaelaps scimitus. Next base: position 3,867,451 of record JABWDB010000029.1, read on the forward strand.
CGCTCTCGCTTGCCGATTGCCGACGGTCTGGACATCGCTTCCTCGCGAGATTCGGACACTCTCGTCAGTAAAAAAAAATCGCAGCTAGGGCTAAACAAAACACAACAAGAAAAAAAATATATGGCAATAATTGTGTATGGTTTTTAACTGCGGTAGCTTGTACATTTTTTTTCCTCGAGAGCTAACACGTTTTGTATAAATTGCAGTTCCGTTACTAAACACCTTTGTTGAAAATTGAAATTTTAAGTTGTGGAGTTGACATAAGCATTATTTGTTTCTCAATGAGTTGCGAATTTCGTAGGCATAAGTTGGGTTCACTATTCGCAATACACCCCCCCTGACGCGCCGTCTAAATCATACTGATGTGAAATTTAGTGGTGCTTCATAATTAAGGTTACAAGCGGGCTTAATGTTTGTAGAGGTTTTAAAAGCACTAGAAATGAAATCAAATATAAATTAAACCAGATAACGGTCCCCTCAGTAACGTACGTACCTAAAAGAAACCCAAATTGTTATCGTGGCTATCAATCAACTACTTTTATTCATTAGACCAAAATTAGACGACAATTCATACGTGTTTCATAAAGCAATTTACATTTTAATTTACAATTGCATCTGAACCTTCGTAATGTTCCACTTCGTGCAGTACGCGGTACACATTCGATACACAATTGGAAACTGAGCCTATCGTATAGTTTGACCGTACACGACGACCGTATAGATTTACTACCGAAATCAGTTTGAAATCAACCTATAGCCCCCCTGAACAGTATTTATTATTTCTACACAATCTCACTGCTCTTCAACTGTTGCCCATTTCATTTACGTTAGCGTGGTACGATCAAATGGTATCTGTGTGGACGATATTGCCTTTATGATAACAGGCATGTAGAGGACAAATCACTGCGTTCCTCACATATACACAAACATTATCATGGACATCTCTATTTCAAGAATACCAGTAGCTCATGTCTGTTAGTTGCTTCAGAGATTATCATAAGACAGCTTGTAGCATATTTCTCGAACGTGTATTATTCTAGTATGAAAAGAGTGTAAGTTCACGATGTTTTCTTTCAGATCACTTCTTGGACTTGTTCATCCTGAGGACATCACCTGGCGATGGGTATGGTCGCTGCTGAAACAGTGGTCCTGTCGCGGTGTGATCGGCTGCTCTGTCGCCTGCAGTTTCCAGCTCGAGTCCTGATGACCATCCACCCCTGGGACAGGTGTCGGAGTATGAGGACGGGTCCATCGGATCCAGGGTCCCAGAGTCACCTCCGCCACCGCGTCTTCGTTTACGATCAGCACCCGGACCGACTGGACCACTACCCCTAGAAGGAAAGGAATGAAAAAAATACATGGATATTTACAGGGCATCGTCTGAACATGATGTGAAAGGAAGCTAACTACTAATATTACTAGATCAGTAGTATCAAATGACACGTAGATACTATTTAGTAAGCACTACCACCTAAAACGTGACAACCTTTGAACGCCTCGAGTTAAAGCACACCACCAAAAACGAAATGTGGTCGCCGTTTATGGCAGGGCAAGTATCAATATGAAGCCCTAAATAAACATGTAGCCCTTATTACCTGCGCACTGATCCTCCAGCAGGTGTTTTATCCTTTCGAGATGCAGGAACCTCCTCATCGGCCTCATCTTCGTCCTCATCATCAACCTCAGAGCCTGAATCAGCGGACTCGTCGTCATCATCTGTAGCAAAAAAAGACACAAATAACAACCCAGGTGAATCTTTCCAATGCGTGTTATATAAATCTTCAAATTATATATTATATAGTAGCTTGACAATTATGTATGTCGAAGTAAGTACGTAATATAGCACTCGTCTTTATAGTAATACCTTATAAAGGTTAAGAGCTGAGGCCTATCACATAAAAAAACAGCTGAGTGTAAGCGCAAAAAAAAAAAAAAAGAAAAAATATATATATAGCACTCGTCATGAAAGAACTCTCCCACCCATTTTGTGGATCGAAAGCTTTATAATTCTCTCTCATTATCCTATCTGTAAATTATTTCTCTGATACCAATAGTTGGCTACAAAGAGATCTATTTTTATAGATTTTGCATGCAGTAGGGATAACATGGGCGCCTCATGAGCACCAACGTTCTTTTCATCTGTTTTTCGTTCGGCTTTGTGTGTTCGCCATTTTGCAAGATTAATAGATATCACAGAACGCTTACCTCCTGCGCTTAAAACTTCACGGAACTTCTGCGCTGGTATCGTAATTTGAGCCCGAGGGTGACTTGGACTCAACCAGGAAACCTGTAGCAAAAACCATATACGAACAACGGTTTACAAAGAATTATTTGTTTTTGCTGTTATTATTATTATTACGAAAAGGAAAAAAAGCTCGGTTCATAGGCAGTACGCAGTGAAAAATGGAGCTTTCGTTGCTTGACACAAGCCGTATATCGAATATCAAAGATATATTAGATACATCGGCTATGACTATTAGATGATAAGCTTACAGCAATTTATGAAATTTTCGTATGAAATTTCAATAATCAATGAATTAACCTGTTTCCCATCTCTATGCCAGTAGTAGTAACGACCCGTTCCAGGGTCATACTCCTCAGTCCATTTTGGTGGGAGTGGATGCTTGCGCAGCATTCTAAGTCGTTTTCGCGCGATTGCCGGATCTTCTTCGCTGACTCCTACCGAATGACGATACATAAACAAACAAGCAAATAAATATTAATCACAGCACTTGCAATAAGCCAAGGACGGATTTTAGTGTGCGTACACACAGTGGTTCCACACAGAGATGGACAGGTATATTTTGTTGTTAGAACAAAAATAGAAGAAAGATACAACCACAATTCAACAGGCGGCGGATATCGTCCTAAAAGTCTACCTCATTCATTAGATATGCATGGGAAACGTTGTTGCCAGCCAAGAATATTACATTAAAACCCTTTTGTATACGGGTAGGCAAGGTTTTTGAGTATGATTATCCAATAGAATCAATTGTTTCCGGTAACGAATTGTTACGTGACGGCTAAAAATGATTATGCTTCAGGTTGACAAGCATCGAAAAAGGTAAATCCATTATGTCAATACTATAATAAATTACTTAGTACAATCTATCCTCTAACGTTCGGGGAATCAAACGAACACAGTTTACAGATTGGCCTTATCTGGACTGTTAAAGATCGACTAAAATCAATAGGATTAATTGCTCGTTAATAATTCACAGGGCAGTCGATAGATAAAGGATCGATGTGTCCATTTCGTATACCCAATTTGTTCACTCATCTCCTCATTTCGGCACAATTCTCTATGCTAAATGTCTGTTCTATGAATGCTATCAATCTTGTTATCTTATCTTATCGATATTGACGTTATTATTCTGCCCTTGATATATTTGAATAAGAATTCTATTTTAATTCATACTATATACTACTAGGTATATATGTTTATGAATTTCTTTTTTTTTTACTAATGATAATCGTATATAACAAGAAATTTTCACAAACCATTTCCCCATCGTTTTGTGCACCAAACAACACATCGGTGATGTGCGTTCCATTTGTTTGGACATCCTAATGCGGGCGCTCCTAAAGGCTCATGTGGCGCTTTTCTGGCTTGTTCAAGTGCCCGAGGTAACCGAGGGCCAATCTCGACAGTGCCCCCTGTTGTGTCATAATCTTCTGCAAACACCTAATCCAACCGAAAATGAATACGTTTAAAATAAACGAAAAATTAAGCTTCAAATAAAAAAAAGGTAAAACTTTGATCACGTCAAATCGCTGCGTTGGGTCTATAACTCAAAATTGGAACAGTGGCCGTCGATCATACTCAAAGAAAGCGACTTCTACATGACCATGTTTGTCTTATGTTACACAAGTGTGTAGTGTGATAGATATATAGCGTCGATGTTTTATTAGTAAATATTAACGTTATTGAATCGGCGATGCTTCGGACAGTAGGGAAAAATCGTACTATGTTTTGTGAGCGGTGAACGGTCAAATTAGTCCTTCATGTATCACCAAATGTGTACCGATCTATCGAAAAGATGGTGACCGCATTGTGGCAATTGACATAGAAATCGTTCTTCCTTTTATCAATTACCAATTAGTGGTACTTTCATTTTCAGCAGAAAGCACCCCAGTTTCAATCAGTTCAATCAGCTACTTATAGTTTTGATCGAGCGCTGATACTAGATGCGATCCAGTGAGTTGAGCTAAAGAAATATTAATACACAAAACTGCCCATGCAATCGATCACAAGAGTTGATTGCCAATACATAGTCCTGATGTGCTGTGGCATGTATAATTACTCATTCACTTCTAGTATCCGAAATCATCTTACATCATGCCATCTGCTATATCCAATACTATTACGTTCATTGCCACAACAACTAACCTCTTCTTCCTCTTCAGGTGGATCACTGGGCATGGTAATGCTGCTGTTTGCCGGAGCCGTGATATCCGGAACTTCTCGTGCACTCGCATAGTCATCTCGTTCACGATCATTTGTACTTTTGACGAGTCCGCGCTGCGCAAGACGGGCCAGTAAGGCTGGAGGAAGTGGCATCCTTTGGACTCTTCGACAATCGGATGCGTTTACCCCGACAACAGGTACGTATAGAGAACGGGTTTTAATTTCATTTCATGGTGGAAATATCGTTTATCAATTATGTTCGTGAATTACCACTAGTTGAAGCAACCATCTATAATATATTGATACCGACACAAAAGCACCTGGCATTAGTTTGTCAATGCAAATGCGAAATAATACGAACTAACCAATGCAAGCTCCTTAGAATAGATCAGGGGAACGAATGCTTAGCTGTCACTTTTGTACGTTTAACGTTGAACTCTACGCTTATATATTCCAAATGGATATATTGCACGAATATGTCAAATAAGTTGACTTGCATTCCGGGGGGCTCACTGCAAAATGTTTGAAATTACAACATGGGGTCTAACAACGTAAGGCAACACCACGGCGGTGATTGCTAGAGAGAAATAATATGAACATATAGTGACAAAAAACTTGCTGTGGGTAAGCTAAACGTCGTTTCGAGCCTTACTAACTCATTGAATGTGATGAAATGCAGTTAGTTTAATTTAATGTCGGCGGAAAGGACTTGAAATTTATGCTTATATGTATAATAGTAGTGGTCGAGCTGTCATATGAAATAAACTAGCGAATGTTAGGAAGAGGGTAACGGAATAAAAAATAAATTTAGTATAATGTATTTTCGACAAAATGTCTGCATTCAAAAACACACAATGTTATAACACTATATATATATATATTATTTAAATATATTTTACGATCATTTTAATCATGTTGTTCGTACTTGTATTCAATAGATACCTTGTTTCGATGAAGTTGCCGTTATTTTTTCTACTCAATCGTGAGTGGTGACAGCCCAGCAGTTATTTTTTCCGAGCAATTGGTGACATAAGGGTCATTCCAGTGTAAGATATCGGAGAAAATTGTCAAGACACTACAGTAACAATACAAACGACAGCAGATTGCGATGCGGCAAGTTCGGCTAGACAATTTCGAATGTTTACCTCGGTTGAGCCCTCTCCTAAACCGATGCGCCGTCTTTGTTTACGATCCTGCTCTTGCGAGCGCTTACGAATCGTTGGTTGAACTCCAATCATCTTTTCTCTGGCGAGGACTCGTGTAGCCTAGATCCGAAAAGCTCAAAACAGTGTTTGGAAACATTGAGGTTCGAAGCATTGAGTAATGAAAGAGTTCCCTGCAGTTTTGACACTGATCGTTTCAATTTCTAGATTGCAAACGTCGTTCTGTACAATCCCATTCCCTCCGTTGAGTATAAATACTGCGAGAGGGGCGCAATCATCTGTTTGGCGGCTCAGCCAATGTTTGTCTCAGACTTAGCGTTTATTTGTTGCTAAGTGCTTCTTTTTTCTATGGTCATTTAAATATTTAAGTATCTACGAAGAGCCGGGCTATTGACGTGAAACCCTATAAGGTGTACAAGCCGAGTTTGACGTAAGTACAATTCAATGTTGTATTTAATGCTCGTTCAAATAAAGGCCATTTGACAAAGGTGTTGTTCAACGGAAATTCATTTTATTGTTGATATTTGTTTCGAACTCATTGGCACAATTTCTGATCGAACCCTCTATAGGAGTGTCCATCATCTATTCTATTATCGTCATTATCGGGGCGTAGGTCAGTTTATATGGGCCTGCTTCCATTTAAAATGTCTGGTTCAAAGCAGTCGTAGTTGTCATAATCGTCGCTATTAGTCGCGCAACGATTTCAATATCGACAAGATGAAGCAATCTACTTTATTATGAAGTAACGTGATGATCAATTAAGATGATTTACATGGAAGGCAAAATATCAGAGACAGTAAATACACCAGAAATGTACAAATGCCTTCTATTTTACTTTATACGCCAATCGTAAGCTACCTTAAGTGCTATTGATTAAGGAAAATCTAAAAGTACCCGTCATTTGTGATTCATGTTGCGAGTGTATGCGTGATATGCCGATAGATGTGACGAAAGATGACATTGTCTTTTTTAACAATATTATCTATCGTGTTCTCGATTTGCAAACAGTATTCACCTTCTTATTGTAAATGCATCTTCACTGATATGCTAGAACACATAGAATTCGTTTATCATTTGTAAAAGGCAGTTCAAATTGCGCACCACGTACGCACCTTGGCTTTGACTGTGTCTGTGATGCATTTATGAAATACCGTCTTTCCGCGCTGGTAGGAAAAAAATTAGGACACTGACTTTGGAGCGTATAGTCGTTCGTTTTTAACGTACTCACAAATTTATAATCCCATATATTTATTTGTCTTTGCAGAACGATGCACAGTCATCGAGTTCAATTCATTTATTTAAATCACCGACTGTTTGCGATTTCTTATGTCAGTGCGTTTTGTAGGCGACTTTAAAAAGTATAGTAATGATATACAGCTTCACAAAATTTGAAGATCAATACCTATATGGTGAATCAATTGTTTATTGTTCTAGGATAGGTCTGACATCCTGCCTGGAAAAGGTACACAATGTCGAGACGACCTAAAACTGGCGGTGGACGTAAACACAATGTTCACTGTGTGAAGCCATCCGATCCGCCATTTCTACGTGCCATGAAAGAACGGTGCGGATACAAAGATGGACCCGACATCAACACAAAGGTATAATCAGAGATTCTAATAATTTTTTCTTCTAAATTTTATTGGTCAGTTTAGATTAGAATTCTTGCAGACACTATAAATATTTCCTGCTGAATGCAATGGCTGTCGCAGTGGATTGCGTTTTTGTTAGCCTTTAGCAATATTTCGATATGCAATTCTACAACGCTGATCTGGTACTCCCATTTTGCCTAATTAACTAATAATTCGTTAATAATAAAACAGAGGCAGGTGCAACGACCGGACCCAAATGACCTGGACCAGGAAGACAGGGATGACGAACAACCTCAGGTTAGTGGCAAGATCAAAAGAATGGTAGTCAGAAGTGGTCATGCATTGAAAAATGAAGCTAATGAAGTGCGCTACGATGTATCTGTGCAACAGCAAAAAGGTCTGTTTCCTTATTTATTCGAGGCTTCAGAAGGGAACTATCTCTTGGAATCAAGTGAGCGAAATTTCAAGTCATTCTACTCCCTGGAATATGTGTAACTCACCCTCAAAGATGTTGTAGTCTGGACGATGCACGATATATCGAATCTCGTTCGCTGCAGTGCTAAATGAGAACGTGACGCGGCGACATTTCCTACGAAAGTACTATATTTTCTTTAAAAGTAGGACACATCAGTATGTTTGTGTGTGATTCCAGGTTGTGGTTTTACGAGAAGGTGACTTAACTCAAGAGGACGTTGAAAGGCTACTTGATAAGGAAAAAAAAGGAAGCAAGGAGTCGGATACCGATAAGGTAAGGATTGGTGACTAATATTATTAGACATATGATTGATCAAGACAACACGTGTAGATTTCATTTCGAGGGAAGCGGGCAGATTATTTCAGGGCACCGAGTACCTGTATGGAGTATGTTGATCTCTGGGGTGTTAACATACCCGTAAGCTGCTAGAGTGTGAACGAAGATGGAATCCAGTGAGGAGCTGACCTTAACTGTTGCATAAGAACGCATAAACGAAATGAGCGTTATAGTAATCTAAAAGAAATTCGCGAAGAAATCGAGGTCATCGGTCCTTGAAACCATCTCGCTCAACCTGAGAGAACATTCCTCAAGAGAAATCTCGCGCAAGTTCGGAGACTTGGAAAAATGTTAATTTAGAGGAAATGCCAGAAAGACTACTCATCAAACAATCCGTATTTCCAATGACAGAAACGAGAACGAAGATGTCCGTCCTCACATAGACACTGTAGATATCGGCAAAACAAGGATCCAATACAATCCTACAATCAGAGTTGGGGAAAGATGATGATGTAGGCGCGAATTTTTTGGAACAATTTGACTTCGTTTGCGAATCTGCATCGTTATAAGAAAGTTAACGCACAAGATGTAGTATCCTTCATCGAGTACTTGATAGCATATCGATTTGTGGGCCAATTAGATCTTGTCTTACAGAAACCACTCGTTTTTTTCGCAGCTTAAAATTTCTCGGTATTCACTGTAATCTCCCCCCTTGATCTTCACTTACCGCTTTCTCTTTTATCCTTTAGACGACAGTTGCTGAGGACACTACGAATTCCAGTGGTAAAATGGTTTTCAGTAGCTCAAGTAAGCGACATAGTGACGATAAAAACGCCTCGGAACATGCTGAACTTTCATCAAAGAAAAAGAAGCTCCAGGAGGACCTTTCACGAAAGAAAGATGTAAAAGCCGTAAAAGACAATCGCCTTTTATCTTTTGGAGAGGATGATGAAGAGGACGAGTAATGGTTAGGTTAAATCGGAGTAACATGTTCGTAAAACGATTGACGTTCCTGAAATCCTACTCTTGTTCGAGTAATGAAATGGAATCAGGGCGTGAGCCAATGGTGTAAAATGATAGCTGCAGGTAGCATATCATTTCCAATCGGTTACATCGACTTAGCTATTTGTTAATGAGTGGCAATCTAAGAACAAACTGACTTCAGCAAAGATGAAGCGTGTTCTAGATCGGTCCTGATCTTTGAATTCTGTTCGCATCAAATAGCGAGCTACTGAAGGATTAAAGAAAACAAGATCGGGGATGAGGATTATTTGTCGACGGAAACCGAGACTGCCTCGAAAATCGTTTTGTTAGGTTAGCTAGGATTTTTCGCCGATTTTTCAAACTGTATTGAAACCACTGTTGAATAGAATGTAATGTACAGTTGATAGCCTATTTCTCTTGAATTTCCTCAATTGAAACGAAAACTTTAAAGGGGAAGTTTTCTCTTGGGGACATGGTGTAACAAACCCTCTACTAATACTACTATCGCTATCCTTCAATATGGAGAACTCTTATCGATCACTGTATTATACCGATGTATATGTAATGTAAATAAAATGAAATTACGATAATTACTTCCGTTTGATCTATTATTGTTTTTATTATTATTCATTATTTCTGAGCTGTGCGCTTAGTGTAGATTAAGAGACACATGTCACGTTCGAATTTGGCGTGCTCTGTCCATTTGTGCGGGTGCTAAAAAATGTGTGCGATCAATTTGTACAGGATATATATGCACGTGCTAGTTAGCAGTGGCGACCTTGATTAACTAAAGTGCAGCCTACACAGTGATTTAATAAACCCGACGTGTTATCACTTTAGTTTCCCCTATTGACGTTTGGGATCATATTAGGTAAGTGTTTTACGTAGGATTAAACTAACAGAATGACAACTTGCGCATGAACTGTATGCAGATAACCTAAACGTATCTGGTCGCTGTGTGATAGTCACGATCGAAAGGTATTACTGCAGCCCCTTATAGATGTTGTATCAAAGTGGTGCGACGGGAACGACAATGGTCGATATCGGTGCCTAAATGTGCAGCTGTGTCGTCAAACCAGTACGGCTATGTGTACACGTTAAATTGATACCCTATCATCTCTGGGCAGGCAAGCCATGATGTAGGCGTTACCATAAATCCGTTTCTAATTTTGACCTGAATATGTCGGAGGTCAGGGCGTCAAACTCTACCTGTAACACAATTTTTCGTTCTTAAGGTGGCTACATTTTTGTCACATTGATCAGTAGCTTGGTGGTACCAAAGAGTCTATTGTGCTAACTTCAATTCGTGAACTGCAGAACCACTGCCGCGTTTATTGAGATAATAGAAGCATGCATTCTTAATAATAATAATACAATTAGTGAAAATGCACATGCAACTCACTCATGTACATCATCTTAATGGCTGCCTTTGGCTGAAAATATACACATATATAGGTCCCTTTGCATTATATTATACTTGATCTGTCAAGTCAACCAGTCCCAGTGGAGTCAAGTTTGATCCTTCAAAATAACAATGTTTTTTTTCACAGTACGAAACTAGTTTTTCGATTGTCTATGACGGCCTGACTCGCCTGTCTGGCGCTCACGGTTCAATACTTACGCGGCCCAGGAGAATAATAACGGCTTTCTAAGAAGATGGCGCTTTCCGATCCAAACAACAGCAACAATAGTCGCAAGTCACAGTCATACGAATGGTTTGTTAGCATCTAGCATTTTCGTCCAGTACTTGTGTCAATCGACGCTTCGTCACCTGTTGCTGTATACATCAGCGAATTTCACTTGAGACTTTTATTTGAGACGAACTTGTTACAGGTCGAGAAGCGCATTTTTGGCTTTCACACAAAGTCTGAATCAACCAACGAGGCATACACTGCACACAAACAGGTATGAGGTCAGGTCCGTCTAATCACAAAGGTACCCAGCTAACATAATCGGTAGGTGTCTTACGTTAAGTTGGGCTATGGCCAGGACTCAATGGGCATCAATCAATTTATTCAGGAACTGGATGACGAAGACATAGTAAATATTCGTTAAAATGAGTCAATGTGTGTAACACTCCAATTCGATTTTGTCACACACTTCAAATTCCGCAAATTCGAAATACTGCGAGACTGATCTAGCTAATATGTGCTTATCTATCCAGCTCATTAGTTGACAGCTTATGCAACGTACTCGAAGACGGCGACGGTGGGCGTACAGTGCAACGTCGCATCTCCGAAGTGTGCAGCAAAACCCGGAACCGATTATCTTGTTTTTCAAACCTATCGAACCTGTACTTTTCTATTTGTAATCATTTTCTGTTTATTTATTTCTGGCACTGTTCTGTGGTGGCCACATCCACCCACAAGCGCAACAGCTGTGTAAACTGTTGTTTGTACAAAACACTATTCGAATCTGGAACAGCTGCACCTTCATGATATCGTTGCATCGACAGAGAATCGTTTGCCTGTCCGAAATATTACGTATATTTAATATAGAAATATTAACCGTGACACTTCGGTTTCACAGATAATTCGAACTTGACGAGGTGTCTTTCGGATAGTTCTGAAATCGACTCGCATTGTTTACCGATTCATTCGTCTACTTAAGTGATGATAATGTTAGTAGGCCGAGCATAATCATATGAGTCATGTTTATTAGAATGCTATTTAGGATTTACGGGGAAGCAGAACAATTAGCTATAATTAGGTACAAATAAATTAGAGTAGTCCTCGTTGATGATGTCGGTGCTCGACTTAACTAAAACATCTCAATTTCATAGTAAAAAACACATTTTATGCATTAGAGAACAATGCATCTTAATGTGTTTTTTTCCTGATAAGTATAAAATACAGTAAATATATATGTGAAAATAACACTTAGGGTAAATTGTGAAACTGCACCGAAGTCACCCTATTGGCCTTGGCTTGTTTTAGAAAAACTAATTTGTCAAACAGAACTATTTTGCGCAGGCCGATTGTTGTGTATCACTATGGGGCCATTTTTATTCAGTTGGCTGAGTTATTATTTACTACGGACAGATAGCAAGACTTACCAAATAAGTGACCCCCGCTGGTAAGTTTAAGGGGCGTTTGAGTTGGGAAAACTCGCAGCTCATTTTGGTATTTGTGTCCAACGAGTTCTAACCCCAGTTTAAGCAACAAGGTAGATCATTCTAAGGGCTTGCATTTCGAATCGGAAGTTGTCTTAGAAAACTTAGAAGCGCGCACTTGCCATCGTATCCAAGGGATTAGTCGTTCCATTATAATTGACTACATAGAGTTAGCCAACCATGTTCAAGAAATTGTCTATAAAATTAAAAATACAAATTTCATAAATCATACACATTATTATTGTTGCTTGTAAGGTAGTTTCTTCCGGACATATTAGATATATGGCACATTTTTCAACACCTGGACAGATTTTGAGGATTTTTTACAAAAAACTCGATCTTAACAGCGAAGGATGGACCGGTTTTAGAGTTCGGGTCCCCTACAACGAGTCGTGGGCTCACGGAACATATGCAGATTAATTGGATTTTCAAGCAAAATCAAACATGGAAAAAAGCTAAAAAAAATCATCTAACTGCGCCATAAAATAACGCAGTGCTAGTTTATTGCCTTATTCAACCTTGTGGTCTCTGCAAAAATTGTTTCGAAAGAAAATGAAGTTCCCCGGGCTCATCATATTCAGATTAGAACTTTACATTACTAATGATTGTCGCTTTCCTCCTTCTGAGGAACCTTCTTAACGACTTAGGCTTCTGTTGTTCACAGCAACCGCATGAAAGTACTGCAAATTTCCCAGAGAAGTTCAGTCGTTATTCAACTCCTATTAGTAAAACCGATTCAATAAACAAGAAACAAAAAATAGAAAAGACTGCCAAATGAGGACTAACATTCGAACATTCTCCAGCGTTGATCATAAAGCGTATTTCCTTACAAGATTTTGGACTCCACATCCGGACTGTGCTTAATCGACTCTTTGTATGTTTGTTGACAGCAGTTGATTTTTTTTGAAAATCATCATAATGGCGTTGTTTTAAATTCAATAAAGCGACAAGCAATCCCTTATCGTCAGATGGCCTAGCCACAGCTCGAGTGAACTTACGATAAGTCTAATTTATTTCCTTTTAATATTGAGTCGTAATAGACCACTATGCGTCTCAAACGATTTGCGCACGAAATTTTGACGCAGTAACAACCTTCGTCCAGCAAATTTTCATGTCTTGCATGTGGCTATTAATCAAGATAATCAAGCTTCACTTAATTGCGTATTATTAAATGATGAGTTATAGATTTTGCTACTTCTTAGTAATACTCTCCATGGTCCTACAAGCGTCGTTGTGGCAGTATATATACTTTATACAGCTGTCACGTCATCACACAGTGCTCCGCTTAACCAATCTATAAGCTTTCCACATTAATTCTCATCATAATTAATGTCGGTGTAATAATTAATGTAATTGATGTCGGTGAGTCAAAATTGCATTCGAGTCTACGGTCCCACCATCAAAATCAAATCATATATCTTTAGTTAAAGATCCTTTACACTCTACGATGATAATGATAATGGTGGAAAATCTCCTCTGATCACTCACTCACTCGCTCAATCAATCAGTTAATTAATCAGTTGCCAGACTACATCCAAGATGCGATACAAGGTGGTACGTAATTTACGTTGCGGCTTCTCCAATTTGGCTAGACACAAGCCACGAGCGAATCGACCGGAAGAGCAACATTTTGACGCCGTCCTTCTGGATAATGTTATTGTTAGTGGTGATACCATCTTGGCGCGCTGCCCAAATCGTACCTCGACAAGGAGCTTCGCTTGGTTTAAAGAAGGGCGAATCAAGATTCGTCATACTACCACTACTACTTGTCCATTACAATTACTCTAGTGGTAATCACGTTGACTTAAGTTGCTGTCTCTCATCGCCACCTGAGGCGAACATGGCAGCACTCGATGGCAGAAAATTATTGAAATGGAACATTCTATTGTTGTTTTCTATTAAAGATATACCTAGTTGGATTTAATTACCTCAGTAGGCAATTTCAATTATTTACCTGTTATCACAGCCACGTGCACAAAATGTATCAGTGCCTACTACAATAGGCCCGAATGAGGAGTTTCAGTCAATTGTTTTCAAATGGGTCCATAATGGGTCCTTCTAATAAAGGCTATATCTACTACTGTTAAGTCACTTATCGCAGCAGGCTTTCGATTATCAGCGAAATTGCACCGGTAGCAATATCGGCTTTTAGAGGGAGAGAAGTCGAATAAAATCAGGCCAGCTGAGTCCTGAAAACGGAGCGCCACCCATCTGATGTCTGCATCGTACCGCTTCGAGACATGCTCTTGAAAAATTGCTTGCAAATGATCTTAGTCGATAAAAATTGTAAATGCATTAAACGAATCGAAAACGTTCATTATAATCAACATTATGCAACTCAACAACAGGGGGATCCCGTTTGGCCGCTATTTTCTTTGTTTATTGTAACTTCGGTACCCCCAAAGCCAAAAAACAAATGCGAGTTTCATATCAGAAGATGTATATACAAGAAAAAGCAACAACAACTGCAAAACTGAAATAGTCCAAGCAACGGACACACCTCATTATGGGTGTAGCCAGTACCACCAGCACAGGATGTATTAGTCGGTGTCCATATGTATGTCTAGTCTAGATTTAATAATGGTTGGTGGTAAAAAGCTAGACAAAAACAAAACATGAGACACCGACCTGACACCGGACATCGGCGGGCGACAGCAGAAAAAAAAAACACATTAATGCAATGATGATGATGATGATGACCCACTTTGTTACTACAGCAGCGAGACGGGACAGAAGCGATGGGCAGGCTCCAACAGCCGCCACCGCCATCATCTCTGTTGCTTCTGTCTCTACCGCGCGCGTTTCTCTGTAACAGCAGACGCCGCCGCCGCGGCCGGTTGGTCATAGCAGTGTCAACGAACATGGTACGCATTATTCTAGCGTATAGTTCGTTCGGGAGCGAACTTCAGCGCTTCGGGAGGTAGAGTCAGATCACCAGCGTCATCTCGTTCTATATTTATAGTTGTAGTTGTGGCTGTTATTGTTGTTGTATGACTCCTCATTTACTTACGAGCGAGCGAGTGAGCGAGCTTGCATGCCTTCCAACCATTATACGTCTATTGCAGATATGTACGTATTATTATCATACGACTGCTACTACAACTGCTGAACGATTGAACGGACAACTTTGCTAGTCAGCGAGCCAACTATTCAATATGTGACAACTAACAATTGTTGTCACATATTGTTATATTATAGTATCTTATATACACATCAGGAACTTCCCGGCCACCACTAATCCTGAACGATGACTTTACTGCAACACATGTTGGGAAGGAGAGATGTAAACCTCCTTGAGGCCGACGCAGCATCTGGATCTGCCAGGCTGAAATAGAAGATGGGGTAGCCGTAATGTTTTAATGCAGCAGCTCATAGTGGACTGTGATGGATCGATGGAGCGAGCAGTCGGGCACACTTCACCGTAGCAGGCTTCGTCGCCATCGTTGCCGCCGCTCGAGGGACACAAGAACAATGATAATGTCCAAATCAGACGATGACCCAATGGGCGATTAATGCTTATATATATCCGCGTAAAAGTATCTCACGTTCAGCCGGTACAATTATCACCCACAGTTAAAATTGGCTAATGGACTTGTTTTTCTTTAAAATCATAAAAAAAAACAAAAACAAGTTTGTTTTAGAATTTTCGTATATATATATATATATATATTTGAAATGTGTAATGGCGCTGCAGGTGGACGACCTGCTACATGTGAGGCTACGATATTAGATAACGTCATTGGTTAGCAAAATATGAAACAGAATCTTGCAACGGCGATGCAGTCGCAAAGGGCAGACAGAGTAACCATACTCGTGGTAGCTATTTTTTAGCAAATCCCATCAAGAGAGATCATAACATTAGCAGTGGTCACTTCTTTTGAGAGTGACTTTTTTGCGATGATTTTATAAGCAATACGCCACCTGTTATTTGCAACGTTGTATAACTATATCGGGCAATAATATAAGTATAAATATATTGTTTCGCAATAACACAGTAGACATTGTTGGTAAGCATATATATATATATATATATCCACGCACACGTGACGTTTCTCTTGTATATGGGTAACAATTTTGAGTTAATAGTAGTATATGTTTAGTCATCGTCATCGTAGCTGTAGTACCAGTAATCGTGGTCGTTATTACAGAGTAGTTATCGCTGTGAACCAGTCCAATCGGTGCCGGAGTATAATATAATCATCCTAGATCGAATACGCTATGCTCCTCGGCGCGATCGCTCTCGCGGCGAAGGTGGAGGGAGCAACCATCGATAATTTCGTATAGCTGCTGCGACTGCTGCTGGCACCACTCCGCTGTAGAAGAGAAACAGCAGCAGCGACAACTGCCGGAGTAGTAGCAGTGGGAGCAGCATTTGTCGTCGTCGTAATAGTCATCTTCGATCGGACGCTCGAGTCCCTTTCTGTTGATTCGTGTGCGACAGTGACGCCGGTCTTTCAGTGCCAGACGGGCGACTGGCCAATTCGGTAGATGTTGCAGAGAAACAGAGAGAGAGAGAAAAAGAGATAGATAGGCGGACTCGCGCATACACACACACACACATATACACTCACACAGATATATATATATATATATACACTATAGTATACGTAGATACACAGCCATAGAGGACGTGTATCGATTCGATGTTTACTTGGCCGGCTGTTCTGAGTTCGCCATCTACTTCTTCTTCATCTGATGATAGTGATGATGACGATTGTTGGCGTGCACCAAGCAAACGCGTCTGCTTCCATGGTGATGGGGTCTGCTGGAGGAGGAGTTCGGCTATGGGTAACGAAGGGAGTTACCGACCGACCGAACGACAGACAGACAGACGGATGACACCGTGCGCCATCGTCGCTGTCATCATTTTCGCAGGTGAAATATAGAATATATATATATATATATATATCAGCGCCAGCAGAAACAGCGGCGGCATACTAGACGTACCGCCGTGTGCGCGGTAACTGAGTGGCCTAGTGCAATCGAATGGAGTGAAGTGAGTCATACACTTCCGCGAAGGTGCCCTGCCAGTCAAAACGGTTCCCGGCTACGAGGTGGAAGCGGTAAGGGGTTGACTTCGCAGTAAAAGCGAAGCAACTATCATAGACAGACAGAGCCTCCGAATCCATCTATGATCCCCACCACAACACAGCGACCCCCCTCACCCATACGGGCTACTCCGACCTCTGATCATTGCAAGAACAACACGAACGCGCATGAACGAAGTGTCGTTAAGAACGTACCGAATTCAAAGAAGAAGCTGCGGCAGCAGCAGCAGAAAATGAAGGGAAAGAGATAGCCAAATGCTGAAATAAATAGAAAATATTTTGACGACGATGCTGGTGATGCATAGATACATGGAAGTAAGATACCTAGATAAATAGATAACCATTAAGAAGTCAAGATAAAGAGAAAAACACGTGTGCCAGTGAAATTTCAAATCCTTTCTACGAGGCTGTTGAGTGGATGATGTGAATAATGTTTATAGTGAAATTTATGCCACACACAAGGTATTATTATCGGTAGCTAAGTTAAAGGAGTTGGTTGTAAAATGAAAATGAGACACTGGATGCATAGTAAGGAATGAAGGAAGTAAATGCGATAATGCGAGACGACTCGTAGAGAACGTACATATATTGGAAATTATTATTCAGACACATATTGCATAAACTTATACAATGAGAATGAGAGCACTTTAACGATTTTGCCCATCCGCATACTGCCAGCGAATCTGCAACATGAATATCTCTCAAGTCAAGAGATAGGTCTTTATTTAGTGAGAGATCCAACGAAGGTCACGTCCCCATTATGATTTTCTTCTTAAAATCCTTGAAGGAAAGATTCGAAGTTCTCGCTTGGGTAGCCGCGTTGTTAGTAACGCCAACACGATTCCAGTTCGCAAGTTGGAATAAACAATGTTCGAGACTGAGTTACTGTAGGGCATATCTCATCGAATGTTAAAATGAAGCAAGCGTTCGCAATACGGCTTCAAGTCTCCAGTGTCTCGTGACGTTCTCTTCAAAGTTCGCTTATTCATTAGTAAAGTATGGTAAATACGCATATATTTTAGCCCAGACGAAAATAGTAAGAGATTCAATTTCCTCCGTAAATGTCAGACTGAGACAGACATTTGACACGGCATTTGACGGCTTACGATGCAGAGATTCAAATACGCTGCACATATTCTAAAGCAACGACAGAGGAAAAAATAAAAACATGAAAAATATTAAATGCTATTTTGGTATGTTTAGCAGCTTGTTTCCGTAAGTTCACCTTAAAAGATTCTCCTAAAAACAATCTTGGACTATGCCAAGGAGGCTTCATGGAACAGGATGGAACTAATGACATATTTCATCTTTATGTAAAATATGTTCAAATTTTGAATATTTAGTAGTTTGTCAAAATAATCATTTACATATCAAAGATACACGGCTCGCTCTCATTTCTTCAGCGGTTACTCAATTTCTGATGCATGACGCGTGCTTTTTTCTGACGGAAGCTTCACTGGGAATCTAAATGCTACGGATCTTGAACACAAAACCTAAGGGCCCGGTTCATGACGTTGTACCTGAAGCTTTAACAGAAGAGAACATCAGAAGGAATACCCTTTCGTCTCTTGTTACATATAATCGAATGTCTCTGCGTCCGACAACAAATAACGAATAACGCTATCTCTTGAGCTGCATGGCCGCTATTTTTGACGAAAACATTATCATTGTGGAGGTGAAGGGCTCTTTTTGGTGCATTTATACACATTGCACTCGTGTCGGGCACGGTGGCGTGGTGTGTTCGCGTGCGCCTTACAAGCGGAGGAAGCGTGTTGGTGAACGGGTTCGATCCCCAACATTGGACATTTGCATTTAAAAAGGTCCGGTCTTATGAAGCAATGCCAAAAGCAGCAGCGTGCACGTTAAATGTTGTCACGTCATACGTTTTGTATCGGGGGGGGGCTGATACGTTCGTAAATTGAAGCCCACAGCATGGATTTCCTGCCTCATGCGTGATCCCTCGATTTATGGGCCAAAAACCGCTGGGCCTTACCTATATATTCTCGAAAGTACGATTCATGTCTTTTGCGAATACCTTATAATAGTTTCCAACACGTTCTCCAGAGCATACAAGAACATGAATGTTGCCCTTGTCCGATTCTTGACAGGGTCGGATATTTGTTTTTTTTGGCTTGGGGCTCTGCGGATTGCAGGTCTTGAAAAGCGATTCTAAGCCCGACAATGGACACAGAACCATTCTTAGCTAATGACACAGTGTGACTGCTCTAGACTAATTGCGCTCTTGGCTGTATTGTGTCGTTAATGAATGTTGATAAATAAGTATAATGAATGGTAATTCTTAAGTGTTGTTTGACTGTAGAACTTTACTCATATTGTCACCATCAGTTGCTCATTATTGGAGTGGATTATCGAAGGCCATTTGCATTAATTACGTGCATATGTGATACTCTACTAAGCATTAAAAAGTATGTTAAAATGTTACTAATGTGTTTTGGTATTAATTAATTACTCTAATTTGGCATCACTGTTTTCTTTAATAACAGGCCTCGCATATCGGATCATAAGTTATTACCTGTTTTTGATTCAAAACGACAAAAGTTTCAACTTCTCCAGGTGAGGCTCGAACTCACAACCCCGGCATTGCTCACGGCTACTGCCTTATAAGTACCGTGCGCTAACCAATTGCGCCACTGGAGAACGCGGAAATTCAGCATAGTAACAATGAAACAGAGAGCACACATGGGAGACCGAAAGGGATGGGCCAACATCCGAAGATACGCCGAGGCGGTGCTCAAGGACAAGCAAGAACTAGAGGCGGCAGAGCGGAAGGGGTTGACGATCTCTGAGGGTCTCAAACGTTGCGGGTAGGGACAGGAATTTTTCAGGGCCTCCGTGAGGGTATGCCGGGATTGCGGGGGTTTTCCAGAGGGCTCCCTCCCACTTGGGAGACGTGGGGAAAGCGGGGTAGGTATTTCCATCTTTCCTCATAAATAAAAAAAAAAGAGAGTGCACATGTGAGGATCACAGTGTACTGGTAATTTAATGACACATACATGATTTTGTTTGTAAGAAAATCGCACATAATACAGTGATCATTTATTCGAGACATTATTTAACTAACTCTGTATCTGCTTGAAGTATTATCCAACCCCCGAAGCTTGATTAGCCATCACAAGAAGTGAACACCTCTTGGAACAACAAGGGCCAATATAAAGTCAAGTTAAATGTAATATAATCACGCCTCTCATACACCCTGAAGGCCCCTTCATTCAGGCTGCACTAAATGTCTCTCCTGCGATGATCTCCATGAACCAAGACCTACCATCTCTTGCTCAGCTTCAAACAACTTAAGCGCTTTTTAATTAAAACAAAATTTTTGGAACATGCTTACTTCGAATTTGGTGGAATCATAATCGTTTATCCCGTTTACTAAAGCAATAGGCGACAAAAGAGTTTCACCCGAAATATATTTGATACACGCTACAATGCCACCTTGATATATTCAACGAATCCCGTTATCTCGGTGAGTTTGTGGTAAACACAAACTTTTTTGTTATCTAATCAGTAATTTTGAGTAGGTATGCGTCAAGTCGTCGTGTTAATAGCACATTGTTAGCAACTTAGTGTTTATGATGGAGAACAGATAGGACCCAGTGCTGAGATTTTGAAATCGTGTAGTGAACGATCGAACTTGAGTAGATTCTTTTAACTTAAATGAGTGGGAATAAATCTGCATTCGTGCATTTGGTTTTATCAGACATTTGAGCGACCAAAGGCCGATGAACCGCGAGTCCAAGGAGTAACCTAAGAAGCCAAACCAGCCCAACGACTCCTGTTCAATCATGACTTCCGAACTCAGCAGCGTTCTGACAACAGCGACGTTTACGATGACTTAGCCACAGTTCTGTTGATTCAACTTAGAATTGATGCTGACAACCAGCCCTATGAATAATCAATGTCCCTCTAAAGACAATCTGGTGGATATGGCTTGTTGAGTGAATGCATGGCAGAATTTATCCTTGAGCGGGCCACATATGTACAATACAAACTGTCCTTTATTCAAGGGATTATTACATATGTGAAGGGTTGATTGGGGACACAGCGGGATGCCCCGGACCGCCTCTAAAAATAAGTTATTTATAATGTGTGCACATAGGCAATTATTTATGTTATACCGTTCGACTAAATGGTCTCTGGCTGTAAAAAGTCAGAGGCTGCACGTTTGAGCCCACGATTTGCTGCATAAGAGATCTTAAGCATTGTCAAAATTGCAATCTCTTTAGTAAACCGCTAAACCTTTACCGAACCGCAATACGAATATAATGTATAGCAATAGGATAACCTTGATTGCCAAAATCGATTACACAAGGATTATGCGAACATAACGTCTATCCATATATATATATATATATCTTTCTTCTCTCTCTCTTAGTTATTCACCTTGGTCGGGCTATCGAGTCACGATTCAAGATACGCTTAACAACATCAACAACAACAAGCCCTGTGCCTATGCTGTGTGTATTCATTTGCGGTTGATTGACATCTCCTGCCAGACCTATGCGCTATCGGTTTCCACTCGAGACCACCAGATGTCGCTTCTACAACCAGCTTTGCCATGCTATCTCCTGTTCTGTCGGCTGTTGGCTAGATAGCTAGCTCGCTGGCTAGTTGACTCGTTGATGACGGCGCACACCTGTGCACCAGCCGCCGCCGCCGCCACCACTGTCGTCGGCCTACATAATAATAATAATAAGGAGAAGTATATATATATATATATACACGGATAGATAGAGCGGAGCAAGCGGTTTCAGTGAGAGCGGCTGGATTTCTGGCGTGCCGGGAATACGTCGCGTAACTGAGAGGCCAAACATGAACCGCCACCAGGGTGCGCTGTATGACACAGCTGTCGATTGACCAGAATCGAAATTTCGGCGCCACTTGAAATCTACGCCAATCTCGATGTAGCCATTGAACATAGACACACACACACACACACACAGAATTATTCATGCGATTTTGACCAACACTTTGTTATACATAATGATTTTCTAAGGATGGTACGTTTTTCAACATAGCGATCATATTTAGATGATACTATAAAACGAGGCGGGGGCGGGAATCGTTCCTGAGACAGTTCTTTTCTAAATATTGGCCCTGAACTCGTTATTATTATTATGAGTGATTATGATAGTATCAATTAGAGCAACGGTGTCAATGTTTGCTAGGGTAAAGGCTTAAGAGGGGTGATTCTGCTCATACAGGCATGATTACTCCTAAGCCACTCACTGGACAGTGGAGCGTAACCGATAGTCAGCGGACAACTCCGCATCTTCCAGGGTCACCTGACAATACCGCACAACCGCAACGATTTCGACGGGTATTTCGCATCGATTGACCACAACGACCCCCTTACTTCTTCTTCTGTTGTTGTTGTTGGTTTTTTTCTTCTTTTTTTCGCTGTATACCGATCGTCTGCCTGATGACTGCCAGACCGTTTAGCACCGGGCACTTCTTGTAAACTCGCCCTGTTCCCGTCTCGTTTGCTTTCGCTCGCTACGATAATGGTCATCATCATCACCACCCGCGAGAGAGAGCGAGAGAGAGAGAGACGTCCGGCTGCTGATACTGCCGCCGTTGCAACACTAAGCCGGTAAGGGGAAAGAGGAGCCAGCTGCATAGATCTGCTACGAATGCTGTTGATGTCGATATCTCAACGCTTAATAGTCGGCCTCCGATTTCGTGTCTATGGATGGAGCGATGCGTCATTAACAACGGGGTGACGTCACGTCGAGTAGGTTCCCGCTGATATGATGACGGACGTGATGAACACCGGCGGCACCATAACCAAAGGCTTGTTACTTCTGTACGAGCAACAGAATCTGTGAAGATCCATCCATCTATTCACCTGTACAACAGTTACACGACAACACCCAACACGAATGATTTGTGTCAATAATTTTGAGTCATGTTTTGGTCAACACACATGCACCAGCCCGGGAAGTCAAGAAAACAAAGCCATAACTACATAGAGTGAACAAAGCAGACGAACAGCTGATTGATGGAAGATTTACAGTCTCATTAATTCAATCTCTGAGTTTGTCACGGACTATACTAATTGGGCTTCTATCACGAACATCTTAACCACTATGGTTGGCTGAGTGCACACAGGTTGGGCGGAAAATTAATATATTAATGAATTACAGTTATTGATATTGAAAAGTCAAAATGAAAGTCACGTGGAAGTGCAATTCCGAATCGCTCATTGAATAGCTCTTCTCAATCTGCGGCAGTTCGAGGCGTGTGTGCACACACACACACACACATCCATCGTATTCGAAATAAATCAACACAGCCTGATAAGAGATTTGGGTCAGCGAGGCTAATTTCTGAGATATAATCAATGTTCATATATATATTGCTCTCTTCTGCTAGTTGAGCAAGAATTTGTTCATTATTTGCTTAATCTGCTCTTGAATGTTTTGTTTTTATCTATTATATAGAATAACAATACTAATAGAACACGGTCAGCAATATATCTACCTATCCATGTGTGTGTATGGGGCCGTCTTCCTCATTCCTCGTTCCCCGCCGTCCATACTGGTTACTCCTCCACACAAGGTTTTTTTATTCGTAGATGTACACTTAAACCGTATGACCTCGTCAGGCTCTATTAGAGGTTGCACGAAGTAGTGCAAGCCATTGGTGACACAAACGGCGCCGTAAACCTTTCCGCGATGTGTCACAGTGTTACAGGCCTATGAATTTGCATCATGCTGTTGAATATTTCTCTTTGAACTAACTTGAGCCATTTTGAGGCGGGCCTTTGATGCATTCGTTCTCAAGGTATCCGGGTGGTGTCCAACGACATCCTGCCCTCTACTTGAGTTTACCACCAAGCAATTAGAACCGCTTC
Organism: Stratiolaelaps scimitus; assembly: GCA_019614645.1. Classification (NCBI taxonomy): domain Eukaryota; kingdom Metazoa; phylum Arthropoda; class Arachnida; order Mesostigmata; family Laelapidae; genus Stratiolaelaps; species Stratiolaelaps scimitus. The sequence continues at coordinate 3,891,383 of JABWDB010000029.1, forward strand.
TGCATTACTTCAGGCCACACGAGGCTAAGATGCACATGATGTTAAGTGCATGACATATCAAGAGGTGTCTGGCTGGATTTATCTATGCGCTCCCTAAGAGGCCTACCGTATAGCATTCTATTCCTATCGTGGCAAAAGGCACGTTCGAACAGCAATTTCAAACCTCGAACAACGAAGACGATGTCTAGCCCCGGTGGGTGATGGGCTTCTTCAAACTGGAATTTTGGCCGCGATGTTAACTTTACTTCTCATTAAGTACCCCGCTTCTGACTAAGCCAGTGAACGTGTTTGCTTGCCGGACTCAATTACCCAGCTCTGGTTACAGCATCTTACTATAGCTTGTGTTACGTTTATGATCGAATATTATCTCTCGAGAAACCTCGAGCCCCGCCCTGCATGCGAGAGTTATTAAGGCGCCACGGATGAATCTACAACGGGTTGCTTTACGCCGAACAAAACTTCTACAGATATTTCGCGCTGAGCATAGATATAAATTACCTAACTGGTACTGGCAGCTAACAGCAAAACTACGTCGAGTGGAAATCAACTCATTGGTACTAAAACAAACAAATCATTTAAAAAGTCTCTCAGGCCTATTAACGGAATAGGCAGCCTATCGCATGGCCTCATCGTCTGCATGGACAAGGCCTTATCACTCTCTGTTCGTTTGCGTCCCAGTCTGAGGCTCGAGACAATAACGAGTTAAATTAAGATCATGCACACGTTAGTTGCAAACGAATTGAATGTTGTTTGTGCCCCTGCTTCCAGAATCTGATCGGATGAGATTGAGCAAGATCTACATAACGTTTCTTAAGAAAAATATGGAAAATATAACAAGTTTGACTTTGCAGTCTGTCTCTCATCTCTGAGCAAATAGTTGGCTTGATACACGATGTTTGTTTTCTATGGAAGAAATATTTACGCTTACGAGCTCTTTAAAACCTTGAGGCTGGTTCACCAGCAACTCTTCGGGTTAACATCGACTGTTCAAAGTTTAAGATTCACTTATTTCTTCTCACAGAGGAGGAAAGAGGGAGTTGAAAGATGATCATGTTGACCGCAACGTTGTCAGGTCGGAGGGATCACTTTGTCGTTTTCGAGATTGATCGGTTGCTTGTGTTGTTCTCTAAGTCTGAACAAGGTGCAGCGTCAATATGCGAATGAATCTATTTGCGTGACGAAACATGGTATATAAGGTTATTATTAGAGTTTTAAGGACGGTAAAACTGGCTAATATTGGTTAAAAACAAACACATTACTCTCGTAATGGGAAAAGTCACGACATGTAGTCACTCTCTCTCTCTCTCTCTCTCTCTATATATATATATATATTATATTATATATATAATCATTGTGATTGTTCTGACTGCTGTGATTTTGTAACGTCACTAGGAATTGATAATGAGGGCCAACTAAACGTGAAGTTATAAAGAAGTGGGCCGACTAGTCGTAGAAAATCGAGGTAAAGCCGAATGCAAAGTATTTTTCCCTGTCAAACCCTATTTCACAATGATAATAATTTGTTAGCATTAACAACACGCCTTTGTGCGCTCACGACAAACCTGGTACACAACACCACTGATGTCACCTGTCAAATAGCTGCACTATAACCAACAAAAGAACTAGAACAGAAGTGTTAGGCCGCTCATTCGGTCATAGTCCCCAACGAATGTATTAACTAGAATGACATTGCCTATTCTATCAATGATATTGAATAATGTCAAATTCCTGCGTAATAATGTCAAATTTCGACATTTTGTGAGCATACGAAAGTCGTTGACTCGTAGTAGTATTCAACGAAGACCCTGGAGGTATGAGGTGAAATTTGAGCGAGATGTTCGGATTTCCAGAACATCGGAAACCTGGGTTTTAGTCGGTAATAGCAGGTGTCGACTTCACCGCGATGAGCCCGACACTGTTCAGCATGCATTAAAGGTGGTGCCCGTTCGTGCGTAACGCATTTCCCCATCTCAAAAAAAGTGTATATATATATATATATATCTATATATATATATATATATATTATATTTATTCTCAACATTATGGGCGGTTTTGTGGCTTCCGTTCTCTAAAGAGAGACGACTTTCTGAACCGTCAGGGCTCTCGCCTGCTCTAGAGCAGGACAGAGAGGTAGGGCGTCATCCCAGAGCATCATCCCTCTCTTGCCGCTGACAATGAACACATTGTCCCGATTGACGTATCACACTGAAATCACTGAGATATGCTTGGAAGTCTCCGTGCCCGGTTATCACCTGGATCATAAAGAAATTCATCTGACCTCCTGGGCAATTTAGCCACTGACTTTTGCGCCACGATCAGCCCCTCGCAGTGCTGTCCATTCCCTTTACCACTCGCTTAGCATAGCCTCTCTCTCCGTCTCCTTTGAGCCTTCCGGAGCTTTCTCCCAAAGCTTACGCCTCTCTACTCCTACCAGGACCCATGGTGGCGTACCAGCTAGAACGAGTGCGCCAGGCGTGCCTGTTCTGTATGCCTGGATAATCCTGAGAGCTGCCTTACGCTGCGTTATTCTCAGAGCTTTCCTGTTCATTTTCGTTGCTTTACTGAACCAGACTGAGGCTCCAAATACCACGATCGATCTGGCAAACGACATCACGAGCTTTCTGCGGTGTGCTCGTTTGGGCCAGTGGATGTTTGGAAGGATCCTAGCTATTTCGTTGTCTAGTTTCATTGCCTTAGTCGTAGCAATCTTGATGTGTTCATTTCCGGTCAGGTTCTTGTCCAGGTGTACACCTAAGTACCTTGCATGGTTCACCGTTCTGATGCATTCGCCGGCGAGTTTCAAATCTAGATGCTCAACTGGGACTTTGTAAATATATATATATATATATATATATATATATATATATATATATAGCATCGATAGAGCTGTACCTGATGTGATTAACCAATCTAGACCTCGCTGTACCTCCTCTACGTACGATTTACACTACATAACGCAGAGTAAACCGATTCATCGTCGCTGGGTTTGTATGGTGCAAGGAAACCCTACTTCGTATTCGAACTGTGCAATAGAATACACGTAGATTAGTTGAAACTGCAGCGGGAGGGTACTCTCTTTTTATTCAAAGTGTTCAAAAGCTGCAGCGGCTACGAACCTCTATCGTTTCCTGCCGTGCATATGCTTTTACGAACGTTGAGAGCAGATATACTTAACACTGATGCGGCTTGATTCTTCCCCTTGGCACAAGTGGATAGTAACAGTTCCACAGTTTCCTTGAGAGTTTCCTGACAACAAAAACACCTATTCCTAGGAAGAGAGACAATATGGTTTCAACAAACAGCCGAATTACATACACATTCTTCCTCACCAAAAAAATTGGTGCGTGCGAATGATTTTTTTTTTTTTCTGCAAGGTCCTAAGTTCCCCGGTATTTATTTAATTGTAATTAGCTACGTTTTAAATTCGGATAATTTCCCACTGCACAATTGCTGTATCCTTCCGTATATTTGACTTGTATAGTCTCGAGAAAATGATAATCCCTCATAAAATGAAAACACGGCACGTTGCACCATTTGGCAGTTGTCTTCACAGTCGCTTTTGGTCAAAATGTACCCCTAGGAGTGGACTAACTCCCTCACAATGCGATTCCCCACCGGCCGATCGTTGGAAGAAATTCATTAACGCCCAGCCCCCTTTGATTTCAACCGTCCCTCGGGGATCGGACGGCACCCCATTGTGCTACAATCGTGGTCCGCTGTGTGCGATGCGTCCTCCACCATAGGAGGAATACGGTGGTCACGATCGATGGTCCCTCTTAATAGCACCGTCCGCAGTAAGAACTCCAGCTCGTTGTGTGGTGGTCTGCGTTTGGCTCAAATGGGGACTCTCTGTCAGGAGTCGGCCGGGAGGTCGTGGGACACCAGCCCGAACAACTGACTGACCCAACACAAAACACAACACTGATGTGTATCTCAATAGCTTCGCCCCTTGTTCACTTCTAATCACGAATAACTCTTGAGCTAATATTAAGAATTCGTTTTAACAGAGAGCCTAAAATAGACACAGAGGGGACGAGCTACGAGAGAGAGAGAATCTCAAATATTACGCCGCATATATACATACATCATTCATTGATATCACTGCTTTGCATGAAAGAACATAGAGGCCTTCACAAGATCTAATTATAATGACTAGAGGAGAGACACTATAGGCACAATAGAGTTGATCGGTGTTTTGCCCAAATAGGCTAACAGCGGGAGCTAAATATCGGTGGCTGGGGTAAGTCGTGTTCAACCTACTCATGTACCTCTCAAACATGCTCGGGGTTAATGTATGTTGTGAGCTTCGACTTGGGCAAACAACCACATGGACTGACATCAATACAATGGTGTTGTGTCGGCGCAGTTATGTCACAACTGACTGAACGCTGAACGTTCTAAACTATTGGGCCTTCTAAACTGTTGGGCCTGATGTCCAATTCTGGACCTTCAACAGGCGCGCTAAAGGCATACCTATCAATATGAGAAGATAACGCTGGGAGCTTCTACGCTCGTATACGCTATGGTCATCTATTCTTAATGGGTCGATGCGGGTTGCTCCGACGTAGACCGGCCATCATCTATCGATGTCTTGTCCCAAACTGTCTAATTATTCGGCATCGAACACAACCTTAACAACCGTTTATCTTATCTGGGAAAATAATATACATACAAGGCAACTTCGAGCCGATGCTCTCGAGTCGGATACATTTATAAGCACAATGTTGATCTATTATAATATTTGCGAGCATTAATAATGGTAACGAACACTTATTGTTAGAGACGAATGTTGGACATTTAGAATTTTGTAATATTTAAGTAGACTCACTTGCGTGAGCACCCGGTTTATTTTGTATTTGAATGCTTCCAGTATTTACAAGAATTGTCCGTAGTGTACGTCGAATATAATTGCTATCATTCTAACAATGTTTGTGCCTACATAGATTTCAATCTGATTGATTTCAGGAAATCGATTCTCGGATATTGGAAAGCGATGGGTGTCGTTTCGAACTTAACCAGCTTGAGTAATTCGCTACACCGATGGGTGCTACCTAAGCCGCGTGCACTCAGTGTTTGAGCGAACCGCGTTAGAACGGCTCGCAGAACAAGCTTGCCATGTTAGTGCTTGAATTTAAGGCTTATTAAAACAGACCTTAAATCAACTGAATTTAGGTAATGAAGTAACACTTTTTAGCAATATTATTTATTTGTAGGAAATAGACAAAGAGCAGGCTCGGAAAATTAGTTCTACACTCCACTCTCGAAATCATTTATTAAACACTAGTCATTAAAAGAGCTTACACGGTTAGGTGAAATACAATTAAAAGTCGTAAATTATCATTTGAATTGAATTGGCCGACTATGAGCCAGTCGATCAATTCAATTCAAATGCTCCTTTATCAGTCAAAAGGGGTAATACAATATTTGAAAAGATTACAGCGGGTGAGTATGTCCTATAAGTGTAGGAACGATTGGGTACAATACTATATTTGTTAGCCATTTTTTTTTCGTGAGGTTTTCCGAGAGGAATTGCTGTAAAGTGTGTTGTTGTCGATTCGAAACGATTAGAAGCGAACTACCAATAGAACCCACTTCGGTCATTGCACAGTACGTATTTATATATATATGGCCGTCACAGTTTTTCGAGCTGACCCTCAGCTGTTCCCCTATCTGACAGTCCTCAGCTCTTAACCTTTTAGGTATTACTAAGAGGAGCTGTCGGGGTCACCTTTGCTTATTCTCTTCCTTACTCGTACCTGGCAAGAATCTTCAGATAAAGAAAGATGATAAAGAGCTCCAAAGATTCTCCGCGTCTAACAGGATTTGAACCCAACACACACGTCTCTCCGGTCTAGCAGTCCAGACGCTCACCACTAGACCATCCAGGGAACTATATATAGCAGCCACTGGCACTTTCAATGCTGATTATTCACATTGCGAGGTCTAGAACAAAAAGAATTGAAAGTCTAGAACAGCTGATTGTAAAAGCGAAGTATAAACACGGAGAGAAAGGGGGGGGGGGCTGCATCGGGCGTCCCGGATTTTTTTCAGTACAAACTAATGGATTCGGATTTCTCGTATTTTGGAATCCTCCAACGCCGCTCGTCTTATCTACAGCTCATTCACTAAATTGAAACGGCTAATAAACGGATAGAGCTATACGATACGTACATTTCAATGAAAGCAATACGCCTTTCTGTGACTAATCCTTAGATCAGTGATATATCCCAATGATAAAAGTGGAACCTATAACAAGGGCAAGCATACATAGATTATTGATACTATGTTGAGCGCGTAAACGCAAATGCGACTATTATCGCGATTTTTAGTTTAACTATTTATATTCACAAAGTTTAAGCTAACAATGGTAGAATATATATTTTAATGCCGATGTATCGAGGAAGAACCTCACTCAAGTTGAGTTACCTCCTAATCAGAGCCAAGGTCGACTGAGATTTTTAGCTAACGTTACTTAATTGCCGAGCAGACCCGTGAAGATGCAGTACTCCTCGGGTAGGCAAGTAAATAACGTTGATTATCTATGATATTGTAGAAAATATCTATCATTATTATTATTACTAGCCTCTGCTGCTACTACCACTATACAACTAATGTATCACCCTATATGTGATGTGCTCGAATGAGTCTTTGATATTCTTTCACAGATGTGCTCCACTGATCTTCTTTATCGGTACCTACTTAATCAATTGTTTGTAATACACGAATTTATCAAATAGCTTGCGAGCGAATTCTTGACCTTAGCTAAGGAGCTGTTGTATCGAACAACGAAAACATCACACTAAAATGAATCTGCATCTCATCGAATTCTCACTCATTAGTTTTCACTCTTCGACATATTTTATTAGCACTGCTGACTTACGCTCAATAAATTAGTAAAATGCAATTTCTAATTTTGGCTGACTGAATGATAACTTTTTGATTACCACAAAACAGTGAGTGGTGGTCATACACCTGTTGCTAATACCAAGAATCTTTGTAGCATATATTATTATTATGAGAGGTTGACTAGAAAGGCGCAAATATCATACACAAATGACTCTCGCTGCCAGAAATTCATGAGAATGCATAGAAATTATTTTGTTGTGGTCTATCAAAAGAGTTTTACGGGCGATTAAAGAACCACCTGCTTGTTCGGAAGCAGCCTCTGAGACCGGTGTATTTTTATCCGTACATTTGTTGCCGCTACGCCGAGAAGTACTCGGGAAATATCGAATGGGAGTCGGACGGGGAGCCAACAGCAAATGGCAGTTCACGCACTTGTGATAACGCTGTGGTTCAAGCAGAGATACGAACACAGAAGGTTTAACAGTGATACTGTGTCAGGCAAACCGTGACATCGCTTTTTAAGATTTTGATTTTCATACATATTATTTATGCTAATTATTTATAAATGGTAACAATTCTATTAGCGATTATTTCTGCTAACACAATGACAGCAAGCGTATTGTTTGAGGTTACTGCTGATCAAAAGCTGCCTGTGAATGTCGCTGCATGATAGAGTATGCAAGTGACGGACATACGTGATAAGTATGTTCAAAATCAGTGATAAAATATAGTGAGTCGTAGAGAGCTGTCTTAGTGTGAATCGATTTTCACATAAATCCTTAAACGAGGTGGTCCACTGAAATAGGACGTCTAACGGCTTTCGGCTAATTTCGTTGATATTCATCCCACGCCGCCCTCCGGCCGTAACAGACTGTAGCTGTAACCAGCAACTTCTATCTGTGGCGATTCTTAGCTATCGTTGCTCGACTAAAGCTCTTGTTTGATTTCGCAATATTTGAAATAGATTCTACCTCATTGCGAACACAACGGAGGCCGTAGATCGCACTTGTCTCAGTATTTTTTTGTTGCTACCATTCTACAATCCAAACGCACCAAGCGATCGCAACCTAATGCTCGCGGCAAATTCGCTATATGCTGTTCAGGTTTGGCAAATGCTCCGATGTCGTTCAACAGAATGGACGAATTGGCAGACTTATCGTCATTTGATATCCAGCCACCTTCTTGAGACTGAATCCGCGCGCGGTCTCTGAGTCCAACATAAACGATTACATTAAACGATATCATATTAAAGTTCATTTACGACGCGCGATTCTACCTTCTCTTTATAGTAGTAGTGCTAATATAACTCGACAAAACAATTAGCGCAGCGTTGGTCTCAGGGAAGATTACTGCATCTTGTCTATACATCAGAATGTTTTGGTTAAACGAAAGTTATTTAGGCAGAGTATCCCTAAAACTCAATTATCTACCGAGCAAAATTTGGATTCCAAACTATACTGACTAACGAAATTGCCGTACTAGAATGGGATGTATAGGATGACCACTTGGGCTAGGCGGAACGAATGGCTTTATAAAACAGCGTTCTTCTAGCCAAGCTCAGTTGAGACACTTGTAACATATTATCTTGAATAATTAACTGCACTGAAATCGCGTTTAACCCTTATAGACAGCGGGTAATGCAACCCGAACCTCTAGTTCTGTACATAGAAGTATACCTAGATATATACGCCACAAATTGACCACTAGATTGTTCAAAACGTCTGACACTAAATGGCATTGATCCTACTTCGTTGCTTATAGGAAACTCGTTTATATTAAGATACTGGCCTATGGACATGGTTTATTAAAATATTTGCATAGAAAGCCTGCTCTTGACATTGCGTCGATGCATAGCAGAAGAAAGGATTCTACGCACTTGTCCCTGGTGACGCGGATCAGCCTGTGATAGAGTCCTTCGAGGAAATTGGCAAAGAGTGGATGGCGGCCGCCTAGGGTTTGAAAGAAAAAGAAAAAAGATGAGTTGCCTGAAGGGCGACGTTCTTCTGTAGCTTGGCCTGCTCCGCACGCGCTACCACGTAAGCGGATGTGGTTGCACAACTGGTTTATCATAAGATTGTGATAGTGTCAACCACCGGGCGATCCCAAGCAAGGTGTCGGCCCCGGTGGAAGTGGATGAAAGTGAGGCCTTCAGGAGGACGCCGCCTACACCATTGAGGCCCTGCTCCCTTGTGCAAGGGCAGCCAGCAGAGCGGAGGGCCCTCACGAGCGTGTCATTAAGCATGGTGTGGCGCGACTGACGATCGGCGCTGGGCTCGCACGAGCCCCGAAGCGGACGCCCACACAGAACCCTTACTCGTACCTGGCAAGAATCTTCAGATAAAGAAAGATGATAAAGAACTCCAAAGATTCTCCGCGTCTGACAGGATTTGAACCCAACACACACGTCCCTCCGGTACAGCAGTCCAAGACGCTCACCATTAGACCATCCAGGGGACCGTGGCAAAGGACGTGGAGGGCGGCGCGTGTACCGCACCAGCCCGGTCGACCTCGCGGAGGCGAACGTTGTCAGCGACGTATGGCGCTGAGGTCAGAAGGGAGTCTCGTAGCTCTTCGTGTTGGACGTCAGGCCATATGCGGGGCACCCTCATGGGAAGCAAAGGAGAAGAAAAGAACATCGGGAGAAGGAGCGTGGCGTCCATGTCGGCAACCGACGTGAGTGGCGCGGCGTAGCAAATGTCAGCCAAACGGTGAAAACTGGGGCCGCCGAGGCCATCGATGTGGACCATCGATGTGAGGGCAGCCTGTGATACCGCTGCGGGGAGAGGCTGGAGGTTGAGGATCGTCGTAAGGGCCTCGAGCACCATATCTTAAAGGCATGGTAAAGGTAAAGGTTTATTGGTTTATTGAAGGAGCTGCAATTTTTACAATGCTTAAGCTCTCTTTTTTCTGTTACACGGCAGGGCTCGAACCTGCGGCCTCTGGCTTCCGATAGCCAGAGACTTAGCCGTCCAAGCCACTGCGCTGAGGGCGTGGAGGGCCGAAGTCCAGATGCTGGCCGGACTAATCCTGACCAAGTGCTGCATGTTTTGCCTATCGACCTTGTTCACGTTTGGAAGTTTTTTGGTTGGCACCAGAAGACTCAAAGAAGGCTGTCCTTAAGTTACCAACTCTGAGCCAAGTCTGTCAAGTCAAACTAGGGTTTCGCATGCATTTCAGGATTCCTTACGCCATATCACGTTGTGCTGTTACGAATCTCAATACCGCTTCTGCAGTCTGTACATCCAGAAGTTCGCTTTCCTTGTAATGTTCGTTGAGTACAATCCAAAGCTTCAACATTTGTATTTTTCAATGCGCATCCGCATCTCATTATAATACTTACGGCGGATCACATAATAATCAGTGTAGAACTACTCAAATAAGACAGCAAACCTATTTTATTATAAGCTTTCACTGTAATTCTTGTCCTAAATCGCCGATAAGTGAAGTCGGCCCATTTTATCATTTACCATAATCATGTTTATATAATTACGTCATTGAATGAGCGATTTGCATCAATCGGATGCGAACGTAACTATGCATACCAGAAAAACGTTGTCTCCATGACATTTCCAGCCTCCATTATTACCTGACAGGAACTCAGTGTGAAAGTGATCCTGATGTAATATTAATTATTACTTATAAATATGTGTGTGATAATGTGCACATTCAGGGTCAAAGTTCAGTTGAGCTGATAGCCGGTGCGTAGTTGATTCATCTGAATTTTTAACGAATGTATTGGCTCTAGTATTGTAAATAGTTGAAGCAAACATTGGATAGTTTCAGCACAAATGTTCAACCTGCTATGAGAGTCGCTTCCTCGCCTAATCGATGTTGGGGTTCATCTTCCGCTTGATGCACTGTAGTGCAGTCCACTTTGATTTGGTGACAAATGAACACCACATGCACATTTCGGCACATGCATATGTGTCGTCGTTGATGTAAATGCCATGTGCTACATTTTGTTGTAGACACGTGAACGACTGCCTCAGGCGAAGCGGCGTGCAGCCACGTCATAATGAACCACCGTTACGTCAGTGTTCGGCCATCGGGCTATATTGGGTATTGTAAAATGGTTTTTATCGTTATTTACTACTGTGTGGTTAACCACGACCATTGAATAAAAATATTCTCTCGTTCTGTTTGCTGAATGAGAATAAATAGCAGGATGCGTGGAATCCCAAAAGGTATCGAGTTCAATTAAGAGAGCGCTTGCGGACTAATAACGGCCTTCCTGTAAGTCTACGAGCATGCCCCTTTAAACTATATGGTACGACTCAATGATGGGAGGCTGGATACTACATATACACGAGTTCACCCATATAAGCATTCAAGCCGCAATGTTGACACTCGGCTATTGTATCCCGCGTGACATTGTAAGCGTATCTTCTGTGTTCCTATTCGCAATAGATATCGCCTTAATAACCATCAAGTTATTAATGAACACCAAGCGTCAACTAAATTTCACCCCCAAAATGGACTGGCGGGAATTCGGCTACAGAACACCGTTTCGACAACAGTGTTCAGTAGCCGAATATAGTTGGCTGACAGCGTCGCTCTCTCTCTCCATCCAATAATTGTGTAATCAAGTGACTCTAAATAAATACCTTTGTACATACACGCCGATGGCTTGCTAGAAGTCAATCAACTCCCTAGTCCCTCGCGACTTTTGGTGGCAACGGCGTGATAGAGGCCGATATCGTCTAACATCGGCAAAGCCATCGTGTGAACAGGAGTGCTGAAGCAACCGAGAATCCCCTAGATCGCTATATATTTCTGTTTATCGAGAAGAATAGAAGTGCATTATGCGCACCGGGGAAATAATATATTCGACACGAGAGTGTGGGACTCTCTCTCACACACACACATACACAGTGAAAGCAAGTCCCATCCCTTAAACTTCACTCTCTGCCAGGATTGATCTGCATTTAACAGTGCAAGAAACTACTAGATTGCTAGTACCAGCCAGTATGCCGGGGAACGCAGGATAAATAGTTATATAATAAAATAGTGCCGAAATTATGTTCCGCCAAACTTAAATACCTCGGCTACAAGTCGGTCGATTACCAGCCTCTGACCCAATTCCTAGTCCCAACAAGTTTGGCACGTCTCATAACGGCTATAAAGACGGCAGATAACGACAAAGTTTCGAGACACTCAAGATTTTGTTTAGTCCAGAGCTTCCTCTCTAGTTGATGCACATCGAATATAGCTTGAAAGTAACTCAACATGACGTTCAATTTTTGCCATTTGTTTAGATTAATTACAATTAGAAAATAAAACTACAATAAGTGAAAGATCAATGATGTGACGACTCATCCACACCCTGTGTCATACCAACGCAGAACAGTAGAGAGATCTGCATACTGGACCCTTGATGTTTCCGAAGGTTACTAGATATTATTATATAAAGGTCGCCGCTCGATGCTTCGCTCCTTCTAATCGGCTAAGGTAGGCGGTAGTTACCTAGAGACACTACACTGCACTACAAGTTTACCAGTAAGAGAAGACACGGAACAAACCTCATTTGATACTAACCGATGCATTTTCTTTATTATTTACTTATTAATTCTTATTATTATAATTATTATTTATTAAAATCGTCACGTTCTCCATTTTCTCAATCACTCGCATTCATTCCTCTTATTTATTTACTATTTATTTACTTGCTCTCCTTTATTTTTATCTCTCGCTCTCCCTCTCTCTCTCTTTCTCTCTCTAAACTTTAGTGTCATCGTTTATCGAACACCCTTTACGTTGGTCTTAGTGCTGTTCTTCGCATCGTTTCTTATCATTTTTATGATGTAATTGTTGTCCTCAATTAATTACTGTCCAAGTTTCCTTTGTTGATTTCCAAAGGCTTCTCTATGTGTTGTCGCTTTCTTGTTCGATCTGTGTTGTATTATTTCTACCTACGACCTATTTCGTTCTCCTCGATTCCCTATCATAATATGCTCTCTTCATCTTGATTTTTTTCAGTGGGCTTATAATTCCTGTTTCAATGGTTTACTATGCTGTGGCAGCCAGCCAGCAGAGGAAGGAGATCGTTGGAGAAGTGTTCATTGTAGAATATGTTAACTTGCTCTAATATACGATACAGAGAGGGAGATAGAGAGAGAGAGAGAGAGCGCGCGAACGAGAACCACTATCGCTAAGTTTTCTGTCACGTTAGCATGCATTTCGGGGCAGCCAATGAGAACAGAGTAACTGCCTAAACTGTAGCACTTTTGTTGTTCGTCGTGCGTATTTTCACCGATATTTTTTGCTGCTACTATTGTCACTATATATATATATATAATGCATTTCATGTCGTAGTAATCATCACAAACTCAAAACTGCTTCATCTTCGCTTTCATATTGAGGCCACATTTGGACTCTTTTTGCTTTTTACAAAATACAGACAAACACAAAAACAACATCACTCCACTTACCACAAACAGCGGGCAATTCGTGATTTGCGATTAATAATCAATATAAAGACACTCATAACTAAAACAAGTCTATTTTATAATATATGGCGACGTTTCAAATACCGACGATCGATGGAAAACTCCTTGAAATAATAATATTCGCCGCTTCGTCTCGTGGTTGGATGCACGTGCATCTCTTACTTGCGCCGGCTAAGATTTCTTATTTGCTCACCATCTTTCAGCTCTGGTTGTGTGTACAGATATATGTATATATTTATATATACTTTTATATGTATATGAATGTATTACACCACCCAGCCTGCAGACGCTGTTCGCGGGTTGTTATATTTACTTACATATATAATCTATATATATATATATAGATTTTTCCTCTTTCTGTATAGCTATATTCTGTTGTCTCATCTTCCTCTATGTTTGTATCTATTTGTGTATATTGTTTACAGGTTGTTTATTATTATAATTATATAATAATTATAATAAGATTATCGTCATCATCATAATTATCGTTACCACCATTCATCACCACCATAGTCATCCTTTACTCGTTCTCTTATTTAGTAGTTGAATAGAATAGTATTCATTATTAATATGTTTCCTGTTATAAAGTCGTCGTTGGCACTTATGTTGCGTTTCGTCCCGTTAAGTGTTCTGCACCGCCGCCGTCACCTTAGGTTCGTGTTTCGATTTTTGTCAGACGTAAGCAATTTAATAAAGAACCAAGTTATTTTTTTTAATACAATAGTAACATAGTAATTAATAATAAATTATAATAATAACAATAATCACAAAAACACAATTATAAGCAAGGTGATTCTGACAAAAATAATAGAATTGTTACATGAGTTGATTCATGATGAGCTGAAATTTATTTAGTTCTATTCCATGCCGGAGCCCGGTCGTCTCTATCTTTCCGGTTCGTTATATGGGCAGCACTTACTGGCTCTTATTCCAGCCTGATCGATATTCGGATTTAGTTCTAACACACGTAGGCAAGACTCTATACTTCTAGACAGAACAACAATATGCTGAAAACACAAATGCTCCTGTTCGCGCTGGGCCTCCGTTATTAAAATTGCCAATTCTATTTGGAGCCGCGACGTAGTCAAGTTGTCCAATTCCAGGACTGTTTAGCTCAAGATGTTTATCTAAATACTTCATTAGTTAGTTAGTTATTCAAGACGTTCACATTTCAATCCAGTGACGGCGATAACAATAACAACTAAAGAGAACACATAATATGCAGACATGTATTTTATATATATATAGACAATACGAAAGCATCTTTTCTATTTTCAATGACAAACTGAGATGTTGGGGGGCAAATTACTTTTTTGGTAATTATCACCAAATATGGTGATAATAATAATAATATGGTGATAATAAATACGGACGTAGTATTCTGGGCATTGTAAATTGCTAAATCCCTGCTCGTTGCCGTGCCCTAACTGCTGCATGTAAGCAACCCATAAGGCCGCTCTGTAGGTTGGCGATTCTGAGGGCTGAGCCAGCCGGATCAGACGGTGGCGTTGCCGGGGTGAAATACTCTTCATTGATTATAAGCACACGTCTGAGGTGTTTTAGAAGTCAAGTAGATGACCTCGAGAACGAAATGGGACTGTGCTCTCTCTCTCTCTCTCTCTGGTGTTCTCAGCTATTCAACGACTGTCATTGTTTGCTACATCCTCAAAAGCAAAGAGAATAGGAGTCTATATAATGTAGGATTTGGCAATCGGGGTTAGGAAGTCTTTCCTTTCAATTTGGCCCCTACGTTTACTGAAAGGGGCCCACGAAACTGTTGAATCCAAAATAACCGCCTCTTATATGATCGTGATTTAGTTACGAATTTACAGGTACGTTTCGCGCGGATCAACCAATGACGATTTCGGACCCCGGCACTCTTGCACATGGCACTTTGACAATATGGGTATATACGAGAAAAGCGAAAACAAAGGGTCATTACATTAATGTCTATTGCGATGTATGTATTTGTCTTCACCTCGGAAGGGTAGAGATTTTTGGATTTAGTTCGTTCATAGTAGGCACAGAGGGCCATTGCTTAGCTAGTCTCGTCAACATAGTAATAATAATAATAAGTCTCGTCAAGGGCCTCTCCCAGTTTCCCTATGGCAAATGATTCTTTCGATCAAGAATTCTGCTCATTGTTAGATCTAGGTATTGGAAATGTCAATAGTTCCAATAGGAATTTTGTAGGAAATTGCGTATTTGTACAGTGTCAACATAGAGGTGTGTATAGACGTTACGGCAGATAAACAGAGCGTTATGTAAAATAGTAATTTGTCTAGTAAGATACAAGTGTCTTGTGTTCCCTGCTATCGGAAGCCAGAGGCCGCAGGTTCGAGCCCCGCTGTGTGACACATAAGAGAGCTTAAGCATTGAAAAATTGCAGCTCCTTAAATAAACCAATAAAGATTTACCATTTACCATTTACCTTCCCCTATGAACGTTGGCAATAAAAACGACGAAGTGCTGAAATGCAGGGTCTGCTGTGAAGTTACATTGTTTGGCCCCTTATCGTTGGCAAATGCCAATTATACTTTTCATAATTATCTGTCAATATTCTGTTGGAAGTGTTTCAGGTGCTGATAAAGAACATATGACGAAGTTTAACTTTAGCTTTAACGCAAACATTTGCTGTATATAGATACATTTGTGTAGCGATCAATAACAAAAAGTGGTAAACTGGTGGCATGACTGAACGCTGTGAACTGATTGACCACAGGCTGTACTAAACTCGTTTGGCGCTATACACCAAACTCACTATACAGAAGCTGCAACGCAGAGGCAATACATAATCAAACCTGTCTGAGCTGTGACTGTCATGAGGGATTTCTCGAAAGAGGACACTATCAATCGATGAGAGAGGCCTGGGGACGGTAACAGAATATTGTCGCCCTTGCCAGCAGTAAATTTGACATCACCACGATTTTTTTCTATCGAACTCGACACTCGTCGCCGTCGCACTCCTGCGATTAGATACATCACAAATACATCCACAGCCATATATGCTCTAGCATCGCTAGACTTTTGAGCGGCGTGTGCCGTACCTGATTTTTTTCGATTCCACCATCGAGAAACACAATGGCACACCTTGTGTCTGTGTGCTTTTTTTTTCTCTCTCGCATTTGTTGCTTCTAGAAAATCGGCCAGCGTTGATGGATCAATCAAAACTGAATACATTTCTACTAGAGGCTTAATGGGGAAGCCTAATCATCTAAAGCAGACGCGGAATCAAAAATTAAACAAGTTTGAGTGTGATTGTGCTTCTCGAATGACAATGTTACATCTCTCTGTCTCGGGCGGAGTGTTTGTGTATGTGTGTGTGTGTGTGTGTTTCTGTCTGTATCGAATCGTATAGCTTATGATGCTTTGTCGTGATTCCTCGCGTAATGTATTGACCAGTAGAGGTTGTGGTGGTAGTTACACAGTTGCAGGAATTATAGGAGCCGGCTGGCGCTAATTGCTTGATCGATGATTGGCTGCTATTTCCTCTCGTTGTCTCTCCTCTTTCTCTCTATCTCTCTCTCTTTCTGCTATAGTCTCTGCTAACAAAGCGGCGGGATGGCTAGATGTTGTTGCCGATATTGTTCGCAGGGTTGACGAAGGAGCTTTTATACTTAGAAACGGCACAGCTATAGCAACAGCAGCCGCAGCAGCAGAAGCAACCGTGGAGTTCGTGTGCTGCTGACGATCTTCTCTGCCAAGAGACACACAGCCGGGCAGAATCACCGCTGCATCGTTGCCCTTTCATCTGCGCCACGCTCCGAGCGACGATTCGAATTTCACTCCGAGTAGAGCGCAAGAAACGCTGAGAGCAGATCAACGGAACAGCGCCACGAACGACTAAGATCGCTGAGGCAAGTTCGTTCGCTCGCTCGCTAGCGTGCCGGTGAGCTGTTCAGCAGACAGATGTCAGTAAGGCGGACGCTTGGCTATGAACGTGCCTTGCTCATTGTTTCGATGATAACGGTCGGCCGGGGAACTAACTTAGCAACGACCCAGCAGCGGTCGGTGACTGACGACGTTGACGATTGACTTTGTTGCGGCTCCGAGTGGCTATGACAACACCAACAGTTCCTGTTGTTGTTGCCGCTGTTGCTGCTGCTACTGCTGCTGAGAACGAGGCAATGACTAAATGGTTTCTGTTTCTTGACGGCGACACTGACGGCGGCCGCGGTTGCGTCGGCGGCGACGGCTCCTACGGCTGACTGCCTGTGCAGGAGGCGCCGCGCTCAATCAGCTACCGCTCATGTTGCAGGCTCACTGGACTGGGCTAGGCTGGGTTAGGTTAGGTTGGGCTGGACTCCACGAACTAACTAATGTCCACGTGCTGTACATCAGGTCTCCCTCCTCCACTGGGGGATTTCCGTCTGCTATTCCTTGACAAGTCGGTACACGTGATGTTGAGTACCGTGCGCCGCTGACGACACCTCGAATACATAGGCAACACAGAGCAGCGTTTCCTGGGTCTCTATGTTGGAAACGACGTGTAAGATCGTGAAGTTCTCTAGCACCGAGTTCATCATGTATTTCTCAGGGAGTCGCTTCAATTTCTGAATGAAATGAACGACATATTCGCACATTTGTGATCGCTTGACGCAGAAGACGAACTGGTGAGAGTCTGTACATAGTCGGGGGTATTCCGTCTCGAGTTTTTCGACAACCTGCTTGCCGAAGGAGCACACCTTTGTCGAGCATGAGATGGTGACATTTAGCGGGGACTCATAAACGCTCGTGACGCCATAGAAGGCGTTACGGTCGTCCGCTATGCTCGACGCGATGTTCAGGTCGGCCCAGAATTTAACGAGGAAGAACGCGTCTGCCGGCCCCCGATCGAAGAGTTCTCGGAGGCCGCCCTTCTTATCGGGGAACTTATCGTAGATCTGACGGATGTCGATCGACTCGAGAGACGAACCCGGTTCATGCGGTGATGGCCCGACATGCACGAACAGGTGGCTCTTCGCCTCGTCGTCGCTCAGATTCCCACTGCTGCCATTTGAGTTTGTGTTGTTATTATTATTGTTGTTGTTATTGTTGTTATTGTTATTGTTGTTGTTATTGTTTCCTCGGCTTTCGACGAATGCCGAAAATTCGCACAGTTTTAACTTGGAGCTGCGGATACGCGTTGAATTTAGCGGAGATAGCGGTCGCATTGTCGGCAAACCGGGTGGTAAGCCAGTAGCCGGAAGTCCGGAGGGTTGCGTTGGCTCCTGCTTGAGCAAATCGGTGCTGTCAGCGCAGCTTTGGAAGGGCTTAATATCAAGAGCCGTCGTTGGTGGCCATAAACTAGCGGGGTAGCTCATTAGAGCCGCGGGATATTGGGGCACACCGGTTACTCCGCTGACCCCAACGGCGAGACCAACAGCAACCCCACTCGACGTGGAGGGCATACCACTCACGGGCATCTTTAGGGCTCCGCCAGTCGTCGAATCGGGGGCGCTGTTTCCTGCAGAGCTGCTCCCACCTCCTTTCATCTTTGATTGAATTTCGCGCGCTTTCCGTCTCGCCAACACCTGAATATGGCTGGAGACCTGTTTACGCGTACGCGCCTTCCCCGTTCGCAATTTGATGTATCGTGCTATAAGCTCATTTCGTCCATACATTTTGCCTTCATCGCTGAGGATAATTTTTCTTCTGCCACAAGGTGGATAGATGGCCAGAGCCTCCTGGAAGGCCTCCTCAATGTCGGCGCTCCACACTCCTTCTGCATCCGCCTCATCAGTGCGCGTATCGCGCGAGCTAGAATCTTCTGATAGCTCGTCGTCAGGCGCCATTCCGTCGAAGTGATGGTTGTCTCGGAGAGGCTGAATCTTGATGCCGGATAAATACGACGATCTTAAAGGCGCGGACTGCCGGTCCTCGTTGGGTTCTTTGCGATGTGCTCTATCGCCCGCTTAAGGCAAGCAGCAGCAGCAGCAACTGGAGCAGCCGTGAAGCAAAAACCCTGAGATCGTCGGT
Organism: Stratiolaelaps scimitus; assembly: GCA_019614645.1. NCBI lineage: Eukaryota > Metazoa > Arthropoda > Arachnida > Mesostigmata > Laelapidae > Stratiolaelaps > Stratiolaelaps scimitus. The sequence goes on from JABWDB010000029.1 coordinate 3,910,633, forward strand.
GAACAGTACTTAAGCAGCAGCAGCAGCAGCAGAGCTTTGGGTCGGGCGTCAGCCTTGCTACTAGTTCAGATCGCTGAAGTGAAGAGTACACAGATTGTGCTGATACAACAGCAGACCAGAATCGACAGGTGAGGACAGAGTTCCACAGCCCCCTTTACTCTCCGCACCCAATTTGATAACGTGCCTGGTTGTTGACTCTTGTAGCTCAGTAAGAACTATCCGACAATGATTCCTGTTAACGGCATGTTAACCCGATGACTATTGAATGTCCCCAGTGGTGATAATGATAGCGTCACAAATTTGATTATGTAAAAATATATAGACTTCTCAGGTAAGCTTAAATGTCCTTGTCGTTAAGGTTGTTGTTGTTGTTGTCTTCTGCACAATCAGGACAAAATGTGAACTGATGTCGAAGATATGGCACTACGTTGAGGGTGTCGCTATTCCTCGTTTCACAAAATACACACGACACATACAAATCTCTATGGCATAATCCTGCCGAGGTAACCGGCATCGGCAAGACGATGAAAAGCACTGGACATGGGAAGACACGAAATGTCGAATCGAACGGATTGAACCACCGATCGGCCGACCGAGCCTGTAGATGCTGAACGTTGTGTAGCGAGGTAAAATGATTCTGCTGCTTCTGCTGTAACCACCTCGTTGAAGTGAATGATTCTCTGCGCAAATGATCTCACTTCACTGACTATTTTTCCAACTGTAACAACGTATTTTGTGGATGCAAATTTTGTTCGGCTGGTTTAGCTATCGGGGGGGGGCGACAATACGACCGCGTCGGATTCTTCTTCGCTGCTGTTGTTGCCACAGGGGCGTAGCACACAAATTTATCCTCCGGGAGGCGCGGGCCGATAGGTCGCCACCGAGGCCGTCGGAGTCGTTGTTGTTGCTGGTGGTGGTGGGACGCAACTCTGGAGATAGACGACACCCGGCACCAGGCGAAGGGGGCACTTTGTACTTGTCCACTCCAATAATAAGGCAGTCATCCGAACGTAGAAGTACATAGAGGGAAAGGACAATGCTCCCGCCACCACTATCACCACGAGAACACAAACGACCACGATATCACATCCCTCGGCTCACATACAAACATATCTCACTCATAAACTCAATTCGATGACGATTATGATGATTAGAATGATGCGACGCCAGTCACACTTAACACGCGAACGAGTACACAGACAACGACCAAACACAGAAATGGCTATGTTGTTATTGCTGTGTTGTTGTTGTTCCTGTTATTTTATTTGAAGAGGCAAAGCAGAGTGGCGGCCAATGGTTCAGACTCTCGATACCCCGACGACGACGTGTCACCCAACGGAGTTGCTCACACCCTTCTTATACGACTGTTCCACCACCTCAGAACTATCCCTTGAGGCGGGAGCTAGACGAAGATGTAAATGCAGATGCAGGTACAGTCTCATAAATGGGATCATCACCAAGAGGAGCAGTCACGGTTACAATCATAGCAGCAAGTGGAGAAAAGCCTGGATCCTCTGCACTGCCGCCGCGGTCGTCTGAGCTGGCTGATTGACGGTGGCGTGTGTATGCAAAATGCGAACGGTTGTTGCTCCGGCTAAATGTTGCTGTTGTTATTGCTGTAATTTCTCTCTCTCTCTCTATCTCTCGCTCTGCTCGGTTGCTTGCCTTCTGTGATCTCGGTTGTAGCCAGATCAATCGCTACTATTGCACGTCTACCGAATTTTCATTTTGTCTAAGCATTATTCGTTAGTTGGTTCGAAGTAGACACACAAGTACACAAAACATCAACATCGAATCGATGCCTCACGCTGGGGCAGGGGATGATAGCAATAAACAGTATCGCTGCTGGCTGACACACTGAGATCACGTACACACAAATCGAACGGATGTGGCTCTTCTATTCGTTACAGCGAAGCACACAATCCATTAATTCGTTGTGGTTGTTGTTGTAGCATCAGCACTCCTGTACTCGTTCGCGAGCGTCGTCGACACCTCCGAGATTGTGCACCGATAGCGGTGTAGGCTGGCAACTATGAGCACATTTGTAAAGCGGTAGTGCTTTTCACGAGTTTTCACTGTGTGGGGGTGTGTGCGTGCCTATCAATGCTTCAGTATACTTTGGGACGACGCCAGGACACACCACTGTTGTTGATATCATTTCCTTCTCCTCGTCGTCGCCGTCGTCGTTGTCGTTGTTTTCTGTAATTTCGTTAGCTGGTAGTGTTGTTGTTGTTGTTGTTGTGGTTGTTGTTGCCTGATCAGCCGGTCACACCATTTCGGCTGAGCCCGTTAGCAGCAACCGCACAGCAATTCGTCGCCGCAAAACGTTGTAGTCGCTGAATTACTAGTATTCTTATTAGTAGCAATAGTAGTAGTATTAGCTGCTAACAAAAGCTGCACTCGTTCCCCGTTGTGGCACAATGGGGGGGTGCGTGGCCAGCTCGAAACTGCGCGATATCAACAGCACCCGCTGAACCACGACTGCCACCGTCGCTCGGTAGTCCACAACACGATACAATACAACACGGTGGCTGGCCCACGGCTGTGTTCTTTTTCATCGACTGTCGAAGCGCTGCCGTCACCGCCGCCGCCGCCGTTACCGCCGCCGCCACCACCACCACCACCGACGACACCGACACTTCAACCAGCACCAGTAGCTGTACCAAGCAGCAGCAGCAGCAGCAACAACAACGTCGTCATGGAACAACAACGCGGAGCCGGAGCATACGACGTCGGTAGTCGATCGCTTGGTTACTTGCTTGGGCGCCCTCTACTGCCAACAGCACGATCACCACCACCACCACCACTACGACGACGACGACAACGACGGCGACTACTAGCTGTTCCAACAGAAGCCACAGCAGCAGCAGCAGCAGCAGCGGCCGCAGGAAGGAGCAAGCAGTTCAGTTGTGCTGGTAGCAGCAGCAGTACAGATGTCGGTCGATCGGTCGTTCGTTCGTTCTACCGTACCACACAGACACACAGAAACCAAACACACGCTAGCTGCTGCTCACTCTCTCACTCGTTCGTTGCTTGCCCAGCTCACTGGCTGGCTGGCTATCTGTATATCTATCTGGCTACTGCTCTCTTCAGCTCGCTCGGTGGCTCGCCGGTGGCGCCGAGTTTCGTCTCGACCTCTCCGCCTGTCGGAGCCGCTCCGCCAGATTGGCGGTGATCTACAGGGTGAGTACGCGTACAACCCGCCACGAGTGGTGACCGCGGAACGAGAATTTGTGCGGGTGGCTGCTATCGCCTCCCGATTTGCTGTCCCTCCCTCCCTGCTCAAGCGGCACTCACCTGCTAAACGCAATGAAGGCAAGCGATGATAATGGCCTGACGCGGGTCTGTTCCTCGAACAGGTCGGATCACGCGATCCCAACCGGGTTCCGTAACCGAGCCACTACTGAGCAGACGGGCCGCCATCTTAGCTTTTCTCAGAATCTCGCTTGTTGTTGCCGGTCGCTCGCTCGAGTGTATCCTGCTTGCTTGTATCCTGCTAGTAGCATTCGCTGCTGCTGCTGCTACTGCCGTATAGTTGTAGTGGCGGCGGCGGTGGCGGCGGCGCCGACGGTGGTGACTGGTGTTGTTGTAGCCGCTGTTTCTGGTGGAAACTGCGCTGCTCCCCCTGATGCTGCCACCGTCGATGGTTGGTTGGTTGGTTGCTTCGTTTGTGTGCTGTGGTGTGTCGTCAGCGGCGGCGGCGGCGGCGCGGTCGTTCTCTGTCGCTTGCCCCAACACAGAAACGAGCAGGCCAACTCAGCTCTACGCGGCCTAGCTAGGTGCAGGGAACGACAACACAGCGTTCACCCGAACACTCGTAGATACACACAAACAAATACACACACACACACGCTCACTCATTTAAACGTCGACAGAGAGGCAGACAGCCACAAGCGGCGCTACAGAGTCTCATAGGAAGACACCTAGAGTTACCATTGGAGAGCCGAACGCGTACACTCACATGGAGCGAGAGAGCGAGATAAGAGAGAAAGAGCGAGATGAGAGAGGCAAAACCAAGACATCCCAGAGAAAAGCAGTTAGGCCAATAGGGCGTATGTGGTGTGCGATGCGCTGTTGCCGGTTGCTATCGTCACTCAGCCGTCAGTCAGTCACTGAGTGACTAGCCACGCAGCGCAACACGATGAAAGAGACACACAACCAGACAGACGAACGGACCAAATGAACTAGCTGGCTAAGGCAACAGCCTAGCTAGGTAATCTCTATATCCATCTGTCTATATATCTACCTGCCTACCTACAACCTGGCTAAACGGGCTGCCCCACGAACGAGAAGATGCGGTGCCTCGTCTCAAAGTTGTTGTTGTTGCTGTTGTGGTCGCCGTCCTCGAGTATACGAGCGAGCTAGCCAGCGAACTACGTAAGCCGAAAAGGCCAAGACCAGGACGACGACTGGGTAGAGTGCTGACCACCGGAGAACGAGAAACATGAGGAGAGAGAGAGAGCAAGCTGGCGGCCTATACAGCACCAATAAATACAGCAACCTATGTTTGTCCTACCGCCAGGATGCTGCTACTGCAGTTGTTCCGCAGGCGGATGTGCTCGCGCTAGTTCGTTTGCTTTCGCCGTGCGCAATCGTCTGTCATAGTACCCGATGAGTAGTCTACAAGCTCACACGTCACCCCAGCCATTTTGGTTTAGGTCTGGAATCGCAAGAAAGATCGACGAAAACATGGAAAGGGGGAGAGAGAGAGATTTCAGGAGAAGATTTCAGACAAACTAGTTGAAGTAGGGGAAGGTGGAAATATATGGATAATAAAAAGCACAGGGAAGAATACGTTGATCATGCTGTAAACACAGATATGACACAAATAGCACCCTGGTGGTCTCTGCTGATGTCTATGATGAAGGGCTCAAACAAACCTATTGGATCCCTGGGTAAATGGTAAATGTTTATTGGTTTATTAAAGGAGCTGCAATTTTACAATGCTTAAGCTCTCTTATATGTCACACAGAGGCGCTAGAACCTGCGGCCTCTGGCTTCCAACAGCCAGAGGAATGCGTTCGTTCCAACGCATGCGTTCGCATGAACTACAATAGCTTCTCGGGTATGCACGGTGCCCTGTCCGATCCGTGAACTGCAGAGTAGTTATGCCTTCGGGCCATTGCTGCTAAGCTCTTCTATTGGCTATTTGCGTATCCCAATCCCTTGGTGGCCTTTTCATGGACACTTAGCCAACTTGGCAAGCTATTTCTTCGTAGCCACATGTACAACTTTCTGCTCATGGTCTGCCGTACTTTCTGAGGTCTTCCTGATTAACGTCATCAGGATAACTATTTCCCCTTCTCTACGGGTTGATTCAGCTTGGCCAATAGCTTCGTTAAGTCGCTCCCATGCGACAGTTCCTTGAGGTGCTACCACGGACATTTCAGCACCACAGCCATCGTGTTTGTCAGTGTCTACTTTGGCGCTGCAACTTAAGCATTTGAAAATTGTGCCATTCACTTCATGCGTCTGGCAGACATGTCACATTGGACATGTCTGTCAAACCGTTGACCTCGACTTATCATGAACCTTTATTGCTAATCTTCTTAATGCGCATGAAGTTGTGAACACATTCGCGTGTCTGCACCAATCTGGTCTTTGTTTTCTAAACGAACCCCGTGACAAGGTAGTTACACATAATTCACTTTTAGCAGAAAAGGGTGTTGCAGCAGAAACACTTGAGTAATTCATTTATTCTTCATATCATGTCATATTGCAGATTTATCGATTTTTCCACTGTGTTGTGTAAGGATAAAAAACAATAACAACTCATGCTGTATTGTATATGATTGTAAGCTCTGTAGATACACGAGAGCGTAGGTCAGCTCGGGAACTATTCTTACGACAAGAAAACAGGCTCAATTTGATTCCGCCCTATGAAATTAACTCATTTACACAATAAATTACATATGTTTATCTGTTTGGTTAGGGAAGCCGCTGCCCTCGGTGGCGCGATCTCATTCGCTGATGTCACAAGCTACAACTTAAGTTTCATTCATCGAAATCGAATGCATTCGAAGCCAGATGAGCAATAGCATCGCTGATATACTCAATAGGCGATGATGCCTTCTCGTACGACGATGATGTAGTTTACTGACGACAAAGCCGCTACCGGCGTTTGCGGTGGCTCCTTCGTTGCTGCCACTGTTGCGGTTATATATAGCGAATGGGTGTCTGTATATACGCCTGTTTGTCAGTCTCTGTGTATTTGTGTGCGTGTGTATAGATGGTGCATGTCTATGGGTATGTTGGCGGGTGCCTACCCGTCTGTATGGGTTAGTAGCATGAGTGCGGTCATCACTCGGTGCCGTTGCCAGCGAAACGGGGACTATGGTCAAGCGAGATTATGCTTTTTACCGACAGACCAACCAACTATTAGCACGCGGTTCGATGTCTGACGCAGTCCCGGGAAAGTTCTTTAGGCCATGGGTACTCAGCTACAACTGCCACGACGACCACTACTGAGCTGTTGAGTGTTGGCCCGCTTCTGACAACAGCCGAGGCTGTACAAAGCAGGGCAACTACTCGGCCACTGGCAGAGGCTAGGCTCAATGAGGCTACCACGGGCATCATCAGCAACGCTCTTGCTGCTGCAACAGCCTACCAAGAGACCACGCAACCTAACACGCTACAGCTTGCGGTGCTTTTAAACCTCGAGGCTTCGGGACCGTATTGGCCTTGCGGCATCTCAAAGGGCCGAGTTCACATTCGAGGTCTGTTGTGTTTAGCTTGTGTTGTTCTCGCTCGCTTATGATCGGATCATATTCTCTGGGCAGCCGCGGTCTGAAGCCGCAGACAGCTCTACCAGTATCGGATATATTCCTTTGACGCGCGTGTAACATTCAAATATCATGGATATTCGCGCTAGATCAAACCCGACCATCATTCGCTGTCGGGCCAAACAACATCTGTTCGCGCTACTAACAGGACTGATTTGATATTTTTATTGCCCGTGTAAAAATTCGTAGCTGCCAGCAAAAAAAAACCCGGAATAATGACAAATTTCGTAGATGTACGAAGTTCTACATTGGATGCACATAGTGTCGTCATCCAGTTAGAGCTGCCGTTTTGTTACATATAATTAAATAAATATGTATAAATACAACTTCATAATACGGCTTCGGTATTGTTCATTGCAGCTAAGTCCTTCGCGAGCACCATTCATTGTTTCTAATATATCGTATAATATTCTAAACCTAGTTAAACTAAACGCATTTAAACGTCTGGCTAAATGAAATTAACATCTCCATTGTGAATGGTTCGCCTGTTTTTGATCAATTAAACTCAGTCAATTCTTTATACTGACGTCTTGGAGCTTCGCTGTTAAATGTTGCATACGTCAAGACTTAGCGTTTAGAAATAATCAGGTGAAATCTCCTCAATGATAAAGAGGCGATTACAGTAAAGACTTTAGTTGATCTGTCAGGATAGCCACTTTTAAATAGAAGCGCACAAGTTCGAACGTTAACGCTATCGGTCTCAGACATCCGATCCTCTTTTTATATAGCTCATATCAAGGGTTGGGTATTTTGGCTCACATTATTACGGTGGCAAACGCTGGAGAATTAGAGCGTGTTTAGTGAACCCACACCGTTGCATAGTAGTGAGTCGTGAAGGCTTACACACTGCCGGGAGACTTTAATAGCAAAGTACTTAACTTTAATTAGTGAAGCAGTTAGTGCACCAATGTGTTTTTGAATCCATTCACTCAGCTCGGCAAATCGATAACTGCTGCTCTCCCATATTTGCCGACATTGGGTTGTTTTATGTACGATCAATCAATGGCGACAAGGGTAACAAAAGCCTGAAACAATAATCGAGTTATTGGGGGAAACTGTGTCCACTGTTATTTCGCGAGCTAATTATATGTGTGTAACTTTTTACTAATTAGGCCTACCTGATTTATAGGCCAGTTTTTGAGACCAGTGAAAATGGACATTCATCTAGAAGCTGATCTATAGTTGAAGAATATTCCGAAACTAAGAACATGAACAGCAGGTACTCAATCTCTGTCAGAATTAGAAGTTACATTGAACTTGGTGCGTTCCTTTAGATTCACTAGACAACAACCACGTGCAAAGGGTAGATCACCTAACTAAATTTACTCACATTTAAACGTCAGTCGACGTTCCTAACCCATCTAGAAGAATACGTGCTATTATTTATATAGCGCAATATTTCTTCAGCTGCTTTTGTTTTCCATATTGCTAGGCAATAAATCATAATTTATGAACGCCTATGAATGAAAATAGAAAGGGCTTGAAATATACTCGCTTCAGTATTCAGTGGATGTTTAAATCGCCTCAGTTGGCTCTTCATTAAATCATTACAAATTTACATAGTGTTTTTTTTTCAACGGGACACACACTGCGTTTCGATATGACTGATTGCAACATTTAGAAAATTTCAAGCCTTTAGGTATCACCGGTTGACACCTGGGGCGTTGCTGAGAATCTCATTAGTATTTCCCCTTTAAATCTTGGCCGTTTTGTCTTCGAGCTGAGCTGAAACCTCTCTATTCCGGGAGGAAGCAACTTCTAAATATAACTTTTTAAGCTGCATAAGCAGCCACGCCTTGAGAAATGGTCATTGACTTGTTTCATACCCGTATAGTGCTCGAAACACGGCCACATGTTGCGCTTCGGGTCGGTGGCCCGATCTTCTCAGCGTCCTAGTATTGTGGACGTAGACAAACAGATGGGCCTGTTATGGGTGGTCATGTTAGTTTAGTTAGTTTTCTAATTATCAACAATATCGAACCACTCCCAAATTCGAAATAAGTCGAACAAACGATTGGTTGAACACGATTCATCGTAGGGTTTAACTGTTGGCAATTACATCAATCTATGACACTCAACGTCACCCTTTGCTAGTTCCATTGCAAGCCGCTTCGGCAACATCATCTGCTTAATGCATCCGGTGAATTATTCGCCATCAAGGAACTCGCGGCGCACCAGTGTCTGCGGTTACACTATTATACACCCTGTGGGCTTATTTATTTACTCATCCACTTAATTACTTATTACTGACGACTAATGAGCGGTATGGGAATCGAATGAGATTCTGCGAAAAAAAATAGCGCCAGCAGTCCTGATGATGATGTAGGTGACGCCGATGACGACGACATTATTTACATCGATCGCTGCTACACACGCAAGTGTAAGTACTGTTGCTGCTAATAATTACCCCTCAAAAATATTGTGCAATTGCTTGTGCATATTTAGTCAAATTCCGGACTGGTTTCATATTTAATCTAGCATCTACTTTGACGAAGAGACGAAAAATAACGAAAACATATTTTTCAGTATGCTATATAAATAATATAGGTTATATATTTAGAAATAGGTTGATTCTTTATTTTTTTGAGCTGACCCTCAGTTGTTTCCCTATCTGAGAGGCCTCAGCACTTAACCTTTATTTATTACTTTGAGGACCTGTCAGGACCTGTCAGGATTATTTTGTCTACCTTACTCGTATCTGGCAAGAACCCTCAGATAATGAAAGAGGATTCAAGAACACATATGCCGAATTTTCAAAAAGCCATATGGAATAATGGCTGGGTTGTTTTTAAAGCAAAACTAGTTGTAGGTTCACAAATTTGTTGAAAGTTTGTCGACAATCCAAACACGAATTTCGACAAATGGATTTTAAGACCCCATAAATGGAACTGTTCAACGGCGGGGATTGAACCCGTGTACATACGTGTCTCCTTCGATTGTCTAGCCCGGTCCTGCTATGACCTCTTGAGTGGAGGTCATATGAACGGTGTGCTAGAGCTACCGAGCAGATGGCAGCAGTTTTTGCAGAAAAGATATGTCCAGCGGGTTTACTTGAATCAGAATTAGAAATAATATCAATATAATCTCCTTTTTCTACATATAAGCAAGACTGAAAACACTAAGAAAACACTATCAATGCCAGTGTCCACTAGGACACTGCCATTATCGGTATTGATAAAATCCGAGCCTGTTGCTATGAATCGGAGCTTGGTACAATTATCTATGGCAGACCTATCTCAGGTTGTGGTCATGTCCAGATTAATTTAACTTATTTACAGGCCATATACATCACAACGGCCATTACAAGGCAACAAATTACCCCGCAATTATTCGTGGTGGAAAAATACCCGTCTCTGTAATGTTGTTGAATCCCTGTTGAATATTCATATTGAACTAACCATTAGTCACTATAGCTGCGTTGCAGTTCCTTGACAAGGAGGGTCTGTACAGCTACCTACGCTTCTTAACGTCGAAGAGAAGAGTTTGCAGCTAAGATAGTTCAGAGTTCGACTTCGAAGGTACCACTCTACCCTCGTGCATGTCCCAGAGTCTGTCGGTTATAAAAAAAGGTCGTAGTCTGGGTGTGTGTGTGTGTGTATACGAGAGACCTACAATATCTTGGGAGATATTTTCGTGGAGAGATGAACGGAGCTTCTAGTTTTCATGGCTAGCGGAGGCGCTTTACTCAATTGCGAGCCGAGAACAGGGAAGGCTTTGTGCTGGTCTGCGCGTCTGGTTGAGTGAAAAGCATGCAGCAACCTGTTCGCGGTTCGACCGGATGGCGCGATCTACTCGGATCGCCATACGGTGCAGGTCACTTGCGCTTTATTCGAGGCACAATACATTCTTCTCTGGGGTTCTGGGAATCCCCCATCGGGGTGGCTCACAATGACAGTACAATACATCAAGACGACTACTGGTCGGTGGTGCATAGATACCTTCTACTATAGCTATAGTATACTTTACCTATGACCTCTGCTGCGGTACCAACGGCTTCGGGGCTCTCCCCAGACTGTGATGGGTCCACAGCAGCCAGCTTGCAACAACCGGATGGTCGAAGTCTGCTGGGTGAGTGTAGCGTCTAACCAGCAATCGGCAGTAGAAATAGCAGTAACAAGGTATATAACAGGTTAGATGGTTCGTTGGGTGCAACCAACCTGTGCACCAATGGAATGAGATCGGCAGATCTATCTCTCTCTCTCTCTTTCGCTCGCTCGCTCGCTTCTTGGGTCGTCGTCGTCATCGTCGTTGATGATGCCGATGATGGTAATCGCTTGAATGGTGAACGTATGGAATTGAGTGGGGGCACGGGGTAGCAGGCGGTTGGGTTGTGCCGGCTACTGAAGGCGCCTGAAGATCAGATCTACGAGTAGACGAATCGGGTATCGAAGTTATTCTAAGCACGATACGTATTCGGTACAGACGAACATAGCAATATAGGGCCTGTTCCACTGAGCATCACCTGTTCGTTGAGCGGAGAGCAAGAGCGGAGATTCATCAACCGGCCGTCGTAGCTGGGCGGCATGCGTAGCATTGGATACGAATCTATAGGAACGGCTTAAAACGATATACTATATTTCGAAACTAATTGAAATTTGAATATAACTATTCAAGTCATCAAAATGGTGATACTATTTTGAATTTTTGTCTAATTTGTCGAGATTAATTCTCGGATCAAACAGAACGAAATTTGCCTCACGAGACTTATATACCTGAGCAGTATAGGGCTGAAGGTCGAGAGTTGTTCTCAGGGAATATAATATATTCGATCGGTAAGCGTTAAAAGTTCGATTCCACTAATAAATTATCACACATGGCTGTGTAGAAAATGCCACCGAGGCAACCTGGTTGAAGCTTGCTATCGTTTCAAGATCCAAAATTCATCCTCGATCGTGAATCACGATAGCATATACTAGACATAGTGTCCCGTTTTCATTATTATAGCACCGTGCGCTGCTGCTACAACTTTGGGCATTTCATCCGTATCTCATTTGTGTTCTGTTCTAGCTTAGAATAATCTAGGCCTGCTAATATTAATTTCGACAATTTCACCAGTAACACATTTCGGGATGAAGGCAAATTCATACACATAATAACACTGGCAACAATGGGGTCAAAGTAGGAAGTCCAATATTGAAAGGTTGAGCTCCAATCTGTCTCAATTCATATGAGACTCGTTCTATAGCTTGACTGAGTGCTTCTGGCATGGGTAACTCGGGAGCGGCAAGGGCTGACATCTGCATGCGTTAAAGATTCGTTAGATAGCTGAGCACAACCGTTATAAGGGACCGGTGCACACTGGCCGCACAAAAAAAAAGCCGATGCCAATCAACATCAACACCGAAGCGTACCGAAACGACTTGTCTATTTCTGTCTGCTATCGGCACAGCTCTCACAACCGCTAACCGAACTGATCTTCATCTTCGTTCGTCGAATGTATTTGCCTTAGCTGATCCTCATACGCCTCATAGGTACAGTAGTACGTAGGCGACAGTAGACGAACGGTGAGAGTATCGTCGGTTTCTGGCCGAATATTTAGACCTATGTTCTTTGACCTACGTCCTCCGAGGAGCACAACCGTTAGGGGCGCACGGAGGCCACACCAAGGGGAGGGGGGGGGGGTAGAGAAGACGAAAATTGAAGACGTAACGAAGGGCACCACGGAAGACGGCAGCGCGTTGCGGGTCGGCAGAAGTTGCGGCGTGTGAGACACGGCAGACGAATTAGACGAAAGCTGAAGGAAACAACGAGCCACAGATAGAAAACCCGACCGAGGTCGGGTCGCTGTGACGGTCGGAGAGGGGCCCCATGACGCTCGCACCAGTGCCCAGGCGACATTCAGTAGCAAATAACGGGTCCAGGGATGACGGCGAGACGCCTAGGCACGAAAAACACAACGACGTACGCCGGCGTGTACGCACCAGGCAACAACAACTACCTGAGCTACTTTTGGCCATCGAACGGTGACGATGGCTGGTTTGCTCGCTGGCTGACTGCACCTCGAAATGAATGCAACACCGGGGGCTGTTTTGTGTTGAAGTCGACACCAGCAATGCTTGTGGGTTACGATACGATCTTCGTCAGACCGCAGAAAGGTGTGCAGTAAACACGTCCTCCCATGGAAAGACATAGAATGCTTTACGCGAGCGAAAAAGAAAAAGTCCGATCGGTACGAACGTAAATCACTTGTGTAAGTAATATTTGGGAAGGAGAGGATGATTCAGAATCATTAAAGGTAATCGCGATGTCGCCGCACCCGTTTGTCAAAACACTTGCTTCCTCGTCTTCTGTATGTTTTGGACTCCGTTAGTAAGACAGCTGGGCAATAAATTTAGATGTTTGCCCAGGTGTAGACCACCATGACAACACGAATTTTGCTTTTATTAGAAATCGAAGAGTGAGAAATTCTAAGATATATGTTAGTGTTTACATCGATGAAATGTCCTATGGTTATGTTTCCAATTAACCAATTTGAGTTGCCTTTGATTGACCGCTAGTTGTCGAAGGTAATTTTCCCAAAATTGAAATAACTTCCGTGCAGACATATTCGTTGCACGACGTACGCCCCCACTCTTTGACGCGGATATTTTTTTTTATACGCCAATTTGTTGTATATGGACTATCTCATATCTTTCTGAACCCTTTTTGAACTCGTACGTCAGAAGCATAGAATTTTCTGTGATAGACGACGCTATTTAGCATTATCAGTGAGTAAATATGTCTGCTCCTAAATGACGTTCGGGCACAAAGATACGTTATTTTGCCAATTCATTTTTCGTGGACGTCCTTCAGCATGCAAAGCACCCTGACGATATAACGTCTAGGTGTCACGGCTAACGCCGCTATCCAACAACGACCTGAAATCCCAACGGTGTAAGCAACTAGATAGAAGAACATCAAGAAAAACAAACACGGTATCCATAAGCATATGCATTAGTCAAAAAATATGCAACTTCACTTGCATGATGCATGAATGAATAAAATTTCACTGTCAGCCTCGTGGCCACATTGGCCCTTAGCTTAGCTGCCTTAGGGATGTACTACTTATGCCATCAACAGCAACATCATCGGGCTCATGAGAGGATTTTGACATACTTTCCAACCCCTCCCTCGGGCCCAGTGTATCGTGCCAGCACTGAGAACAGTTGGGAGCTTATGTGTTGATTTGCCTAAAAATGCGGTTATTAAATCGCTAAGTTACTAACAACAACATGTGTGACAATATCTTTCTGACAACAACATGTGCGAGAAGAATAATTACTCTTTTTCTGCTTTCCTAGTATGTGTACGTTCGCATATCAAATAGTTTATTCAGGTCCTCATAGTAATACCTAAAAGGTTAAGAGCTGAGGTCTGTCCGATAGGGGAACAGCTGAGGGTCAGCTCGAAAAAACAGTCAATAATTGACTCTAGACAGCATCGGTAGGAGACAACGCGTTTTAGGCTCGAGGGAGGTGCTACCTATATAACTTGTTTGTTTATATTCAAATGTTTGTCCCCGAATGGGTGAGGAAGTATCTACACTTTAGTTGTAATACGCTTCTCTTTTGACTGAATATATGAAATGCGGCTCAGGATTCAACAAGTACAAAGATTTCAAGATCAATTTAAATGAATAGGCTCCTTAATGTTTCAATAAATAAACGAATTAGAAAATGCCCTTCTGTTTAAAATTTCAAATATGCTTTTATTTCGAACGCATTACTACGTAATTCTGTAAGAGTAAAGTAATATTTACAATCTCACTACACAGCACAATTTTCGCCTGCATTGTATGCTGAAACAAATTAACACATTTTGGTAGTCAATATGTTTAGAGCTAAACGATTTAAGTGTTAGACACGGTGAGCAGATGTCCAGGACTCCAGCTCAAACAAAAAATAATGAATAGCACACATTTTGGGCTGCCACCGACTACATATTGACTAATAAAAGACGAATCCATATTAGAAGAAGATAATGATGGAAAAAAAGGTTGTGCTATCCCTATGGAAAGAGATTCAGTGGAGTTAGGCAGCTAAATCAAATATTTATCAGTCCTCGAGAACAGTAAGCGTTGCTCCTATGAAACAACGCAGAGAGGATAGCCAATAAGAAAGATTAATTTCGGCTTTTCTTGGCTTTCTAAACGAAATAATGATGATTATTATCATATCACATCATCATTATTTCACAAAATATATGAAGGATTGAAAAAGCGAGCTACTAGAAATCGTCTTCTGCGTCTTCGCCCTCGAAAAATAGGTTCAGTGAAAGTTTCATCACCACTTTATGGCAATACAAAGGTATTATAGAACGCAAGTTCCATTTTATAGATTATTCAATATTTTCATTTTTACTTCAATTCAGATGTGGTTAGTATTTATTAGAGCAACGGTGTCCGTCCGTCCGACAATGAGGTGCAAATCGTTTCGGCGGCTGATTTTCGGGGTTTGCCTTTTTTCAAGATGGTCATGTTTGGTATCATTGTGTAGCTATTGACCAGGGCTACACGTTTTTGGGGGTGGGGGGTTAATTGGGGGGTGGGGGTCAAAATGGGGGGACATTTTATACCATGAGGTCTATGTAAGGGGTGGTTTTCTCTGCACTTATCGATGCGTCTCGATGAGGCGAACAACTTTGTAAATGTTTTCATCAGGCTAAAATCGCATTTTCGACCTTTTTTTTGCGTTTTTCGAAACTTTTTTTAACATGGTGTTCTATGTAAGGGGTACTTTTCTCGCGTGTTTCCGATGTGTTTCGACGAGCTGAACAATTTTACTATAGGTGTTCCTATACCTAAAGTTGATACTTTTTTAATTAGAACACAAAAACCTCAACATGGTGCTCTATGTAAGGGGTCGCTTTCTTGCGCTTAATCGACATATTTCGACGAGCTGAATATTTTTGCAATAGGTCTTCGTATACCTAAAGTTGACCGTTTTCGAGTTGACCATTTTGGGGGTCGAAAAACACCGAGGGGGTCAATTTTTCGACACTTTTTATTTTATTTGACTACTTTGTTTATGTTGGAAATGATTGGTTTCTATTGTAGGTCAAAGCTCATCGGGGGCGCCATCTTTGTGATAATTTAAATTACGTCAAACAGTATTTTCTTTTATTTTGACAAATTCATTTAATTAAGATTAATGTTCGATTTAGTCCTTATACAGAGCATTGAGCATCCGTTTAATGTTATGAACTGATACGCCTAAATAAGCTGAACAAATCAGCAATAGGTGTTCCTATACCTAAAGGCGACCGTTTTCCGAGAGGAAAGTAATAATATCAACGAGCTGAGGAAAGTATTCGAAAACGACGAAAACAGTGCGATTTTTGTGTTAGGTTTTTGTTATTTGCAATTAAAAAAATATTAACAACAGTTTGACGTAATTTAAAATATCACAAAGATGGCGCTCCCGATCGGATATTATCGGATATTATTATATTATGCAACATATATGTATTATTACCTCACGAGATTAGAACTTGCGGTATTTTTTATTATATGCGACCGTTGTTGTGTACACTAATGCTGTAGCCTCTCTACGAGACGGCGGTTGAGGCTAATATATGATACGACGACGGCGGCGACAACATAATTCAAAAGAGAATGTGAACCCTTGAAATCGCGAACACCGAACTCGAAACTCACTTGCTTCTTAGTAGACCAACGGATCACTTCGCATGTTCTGATCTCTCATTAAATACTACGATAGATAGACACATGCCAATACGACCGTTATTGTTTATACGAATACTGTAGCCTCTATACTCGACGCACAACTTAGAGTGATATATGATACTGATGATACGGCGACAGTGGCGACGACGGCAGCACTACAATTCGGAGGAGAGTGTGTACCTTGAAAGTCGTGAACAGCGAACTCGAAAGTCACACTGTCCTACTGCGCTTCTCTTTTCTATTCGGACTACTATTTTTATTCTATATTTGTGTTAACTTAGGTATTATCTTCGATCTTCGGTATTTTTTATATTTATTTTATTATCAAATTCAACAAGATTATAATATAATAATATATAAAACGTTCCTATGACACTGTTAATTGTCCATGGCACCAGTCATTAAATTTGCTTCAAAATCGCAGAGCGATCTCTCCTTTAGTAACTATTCTCGCGGAAACCAGTGTACAGGGATTGCAGTGTGCTTCCATGCATTTTGTTTCGTTCATCGGATTTTACCACAAACCACCGAACATTTGGATAGTATTCTACGGTAAGTGTTCAAATTCAATAACTACAATTATATACATTTGTTTAACATAATATAGATTGTGTCTAAATACAACGTCACACACTTTTCATTGTTCAAGAATACTGATGACACGTTTAATTAATAAAATGCCGTTATTATAAAATTATTATAATAAATGACTACAATATCTTTCCGTATCTCATAGGATTGGCGATCATGTGTATACCGTTAGCCGACGCGCTTTGGAACAACGTGCTGAAGAACAAGGAGAACATTTTGGAAATATTTATCTATCCGCGGACGATATATCCGAAATCGATAATGTCGAACTGTTCCCGACGACAATTAACGTCGTTACAAATATGACCGA
The DNA here is from genome assembly GCA_019614645.1 of Stratiolaelaps scimitus. Lineage (NCBI taxonomy): Eukaryota > Metazoa > Arthropoda > Arachnida > Mesostigmata > Laelapidae > Stratiolaelaps > Stratiolaelaps scimitus. The sequence continues at coordinate 3,927,980 of JABWDB010000029.1, forward strand.
TATAGAGGGAGGGTTTGTTGTTGAACAAAACATCAACTGCAATGTACTTCCACCATCGGATTGTTCTCCAATCGAAGCACTCGAACGAAACCAGCAAGAACATGCAAATTTCATCACAAGAGAAATTTTGCAACCAATGTTCGCTGGCCAACGTACTCCACACTGTGTGTTTACGTGCAATGGTTATACGTATGCACTCAATTGGTCCGGCACCCAATTTTCAATATTCAACTCGCACGATTGCGATGCCAACGGACTACCATCACCCGACGGACGAGCTACAATGTTCTCAACGAGTGCCATCGAAGAAGAAGCTCAACATCTTGCGAAAACCCTGACACCTCATCTGCGACAAGAAAACAATCCACGAGCATGCGAATGGGTGTTTATAAATTTCCAACAAGCTAACAACAACAATGCGGCTAATATCGATCACCGCATTACTGAAACAACAATGGCGACACCTATGGAAGTCGATGTGACTGAAGATTCTGCGGTTATCATCAACACGGGTATTGAAAATGGTCAAAATATCACAACATTCGAGGAAAATGAACACGTGACTTTATGCTATTGCATTATCTTCTGTGCGTGGCGTCATGAGACGCGCAGCAAAATCATCCATAACAAAGAAACAATCCTCCAACAATTTATCAGGTTAGTATTCGGTACTTTCCAATATACACACATATACATAACAAACACTCATAGGGTATTAATCGTTTGTATAAATTATTGTTTCCTTCCTATTTTATCTATTGATGATTTTATCTATTATATACATACATATCTTAAGTAGGACTCACCTATATCCTAATTGTGTATATATTGTATTGCTCATTTAGTTACTTACTTACTTACTTACATCTTCTATTGCCTATTATTATTATTGCTATTATTAGTAATGTTGCCCCCTTTTAATTTAAATTGATTGCAGTTCAGGGAAACGACTTCAGAGCCAATGTCAATATCAACAACATGCAAATAGTGCTCCAATCGAGAATATCTCAACAGTGCTACCTGTAATACTTTGCGCGGACGCCCTTATCCAACGTAACCTAAAGCTTACCGTAACAGATAATTCGTTCGCAATGAAGGAATCGGTTGTTTTGACAACGGCTAATGAAAAATCAGCGAAAACATCTCTACGTAAAGTTCTACAACAAGTTCGTCGTGCACCTGAATTCGCTATTATTCAATATAACGAATATTCAATAGGTGTAATGAGAACTGCCAGGGACTATCACATTTACATGCCACAGAAACAAGGAACAATTCCATCGTGTATGGGATCAATGTTTATTGGAAATCAAAGAGACACAATCACAACTCTCCTTGATGCATTGATTCTAATTGGCAATCATGGCATAATAACACTCTGGCATATTCAATTTGATATCCACGAAGTGAGCCCTATAATTCAACAATCTGATGGCGGTAATATTTCAAGAAATTCATTTACCGCCGAAGTTACAAATACGTTTTGGAATTTAACCATCCAATGCGAGAGCAACGAACAACAACGACAAGCGACATATCTTTTTTTTTTTTTTGTATGGGGTGTTTCCGGAATGCCTGATGCACTAACACCCTAGGCAGCTATTAGGGTAGTGTTGGACTCACAAACCAACTAAACCGGTGCATTCACCCCCACCCCCGCGGCTCGGGACTACGTGAGCATTATTTCGAAACCGTGGGAGTATCTCCTGTGTAACGAATCTACCCTACCTACACGCGCGCAGTGGCGCGTTCAGGTAGGGCGGCAATACCCCCATCGCCGGACCGCGGGGGTGCGTCGAGGACTGGTTGGAGGCCGAGCTGCCCACCAATCCCAGCACTTCCCCCCTCCCCCCTCCCTGGCTCTCCATCTCGACCGATCTCGTCTACCCTATTTCTATTTCTGTGCCTATTGCCCTCTGGCCCGAACCTGGCCCTTCTTGCTTCCTCTTTGGCCGTTTTCTCCAACATCATCTTGTCGAAGAAGGTGGTCGCTTCCCTCCATGCCTCGGTCGTCGTCAGCATATGCTTCACGATATCCTCCACTGGTCGGTCCTTCACGGCCTCCGACCCGGCGTTCCTGACGTCGGCCAGGGCCTCGCAGCGGAGAATAGTGTGGTTCACGTCGTCCGTCTCTCCCGAGCCACAGAGCACACATGTGTCGGAATCCGTCTTCCCGATCTTCATCATGTAAGCTTGGAACTGTCCGTGGCCGGACAGCACCTGAGTGGTTCCGTATGTCAGTTCGCCGTGACCGCAGTCGTGCCATACCCTGAGGTCCGGTATAAGGCGGCGGGTCCAGTTTCCCGGGATCTGGCCCGTCGGGCCTGCTTTCGTGTTTCTCCAGTCGTCCTGCCAGGCGTCAATGGTGGCTCTCCTCGCCCTCGTCGGGTCGAGGTCGTCATTCATGTACCTGGCACGACGTTCACGCGCTAGAAGATCCCAGGGCAGCATCCTCGCCAGCACCAGGAGGGCGCCCGTTGAGACCGTGCGGTACGCTCTACACACTCTGATCGCGAGCGTCCGCTGCGCTGACCTCAAGGCGGCTCTGTTCCTCTTCGACCGCATGGCCTCGTCTCCCCAGACAGCTGCGCCGTAGAGGGCCGTCGACTCTGCAACGGATGCCAAGAGTCTTCGCTTTCCCTCCGACGCTCCGCCAACCCGCGGCATGATCCGCGCCAGATTCTGGGCGACCTTTTCCACCTTCTTCTTGACGTAGGCGACATGGGCGTTTCCATTTAGCCCAGTGTTAAGCATAACCCCTAAATATTTTGCTTCCGTCTTGATCTTTATCTGACACCCAGCCACCTTAAGGCGGACGCCCTTCTTGCGCTTCTGGCCGGTCAGGTACAGCGCTTCCGTTTTGGCAGGTGCGAGCTTTAGGAGGTGATTGTCCATCCACTCAGTCACCTTTGCCAGTGCGTCATTGGCGGTTTTCTCTAACTTTCGCTCGGTTTTGGCCGTTATCAGCAGGGCAAGGTCATCGGCATAGGCGGTCGCGTCCACGGCTCCCGGAAGACCAGGGATCTCAAGCACTCCGTCGTAGCCAAGGTTCCAGAGCATGGGTCCAAGGACCGAGCCCTGGGGAACCCCAGCCGTGACTGCGTGCTCTTGCCCGCCCGCCACTAGACACCTATCGCTTAGGTAAGACGATATGATCCGGCGGAGGTATGGGGAGATCCCCTTCCTTTCCAATGCCTCGATAATCACTCCCCAGTTCATCGTATTGAACGCATTCTTTACGTCCAGCAGAACTAGGAGCAAGAAGTTCCTTTTCCTGGGGCTCTTTGCGTGTTCTTGGTCCGCCCGTTTCATGACTCTTTCAAGGGCGTCCAGCGTCGATCTGCCTTTTCTGAAGCCGTACTGGGTATCCGAAAGCGCGTTCTTTTCTCTGATCTCCTTGTCGAGTCTGTTGACAATGACGATCTCCAGTATCTTGCCCATCGTGTCAAGCAGGCAGATAGGCCGGTACGCCGACGCGCCTGTGTTGCTCCCTGGCTTGGGAATCAGCACTAGGCTAGCCTTTTTCCACACCGCCGGGAACCTACCTTCCCTGATCAGCTTGTTGACCAGTACTTGGAAGATTTTCGGGTGCCGCCTCACTAGAAGCTTGACTACTTCGGGCGGTACTCCGTCCGGGCCAGGGGCTTTCCCGGATGCTAGCCGTTCTCTGGCCAGCTTGATCTCCTCGAGCGTCACTTCCGGGATGTGTTCTGGAGGAACCAGGGGCTCATAGCCGCCGCGCCATGGCTGTGTCGGGAAGAGGGTTGTTACTGTCTCTCTTAGCACTTCCGCTGGTATTCGCGGGGACGGCCTCTTGAGTTTGCTCATGACAATCTTGTACGGCTGACCCCAAACGTCGCGGTCCACAGACTCGATTAAGTCCTTCCATGCCTTCCTCTTACTCTTCGCGATCTCTATTTGGAGCTTCTTTCTGGCCGCGCGGTACTCATTTATCTGGAGCTCGACGCGGCTCTTGGCTTCCGCGGCATCCTTCTCATCAGGGCCTCTTTCCCTCAGCCAACTCAATGTCCTTGTGTAGGTTCTTTTGGCCCTGATACACTCACGTCGAGCGTCATCCACTTGCTTGTTCCACCAGTAGACCGGCCGTCGTCGGGTTTGAAGGCGGGCTGGAGGGCCCGCCTTCTCGCATGCGGAGTCGAGGATCTCAGCAAGCTTGTGTTCGTCCACTTCTTCTAGCTCGACCAGCCGCCTGCAGCCTTCATCGATTGCGTCAGTTAGAGTCCTCTGGTCGAGTTTCCGCATTTGCCACCGCCTGCTTTTGGCAGGCATGGGGTCGGTGTTTGCAGGAGACCGGAGCTCGAAGCAGATGTACCTGTGATCGCTCATGCTATCTTCTTGGTCCATTACTTGCCAATTGGCTGCTTCTGCGAAAGCCGCTTCGTTGACTAGAGTTAGGTCAACGAAGGACTGCCCCGTCTGTGCGAAGAAGGAGGGTACTTTCCCGTCGTTTAGCGGAAGGAGGCCATGCTCGGCCATCCATTCCAGCGTGAGCTCACCCTTCTCGTCTGTGTACCGGTCCCCCCACACCGTGCTGTGTGCGTTGAAATCCCCTGTCACCACCAGCTTCTTCTCTCCATGCACCGCCATGTTCTGTCCCAACTCTTGAAGGAAGGTTCCGTACTCCAGGCCATTCTTTTTCGGCGAGAGATAGCAGCAGTAAACCACTACCCCGCCATCTACTTCGACCCACGAGAAACCCTTTCCCGAACCCCGTTGGTTGAACGCTATGTCCCTCTGGTTCCCCGTCCAGACTATTGCAGTATCCCTATCCTCGTCCGATACCCAATCCCCCATGCGTGCCACGATTGCCTTGTTCGGCTCCGACAGCAGACATAGTCCGGAGCCCAGTCTTCGTGCCGCCTCTCCGAGCACTTCGTGGGCGTTTATGCATTGGTTCATATTAACCTGGAGGAGCTTAATCATGTTAGAGCATGACTAGATCCCTCCGGCGGTCTGCCACTCATTCGTGGCCTGCGGCCGTCTCGTTCTCTGCCTCGACTTCTTTCGTGGCTCTTCTTTGCTTGCGGTGGTGTTGCCTTTGTTAACGGTCTCGTCGGCGTTTGCTTCCCGTTCTTTACTCGCGTTTTCTGTTGCCGTGCCTGGAGCCGTTCCCGTTGCCGCCGCAGCGCCTTTTCGTGCGTCTCTAAGTTTCGCGACCTTTTCGCGACATTTTCGGGCAGGACATGTTGTCGGCCCGATGTCCTTCTACTTCACAGACATAGCATTTCGCCTCCTGTGCTTGACATTCCTTGACGAGGTGCTCTTTACTGCCGCACCTGTGACATAGTTTGGCGGCCACCTGCGTCTCCGTGCATTCATGAGCCTTGTGGCCTATTTTCTGACACTTGAAGCAGGTTGGGAGCTTGATCCACTCCTCCGGCCGACAAGCGACATATCAAGAAGCAAACACACTAGCCCATAGAGTCGCACGCAACGATCCTGACATTCGAGCAGTTCAACAAACACAAACCACCGCAGCACGACGCAATACACGCAGCGATCCCGATGTTCGGGCTACTGAACAGACTCAAAATACTGCAGCCCGCAGTCATCGACGAACGGAAGATAATTACCACCGGACCGAACTAGCTGCACGCTCAGCGAGACGCAACGAGCAACGCAGCCATTATTACCAGTCAACTCCATCGTATCGCGTGGCAATCGTACAGCCAGAATCCGCCGAACGTCAATACGTGAAATTTACCCCCTCACCATGCACACATTGTGGGGCCATCCAATTTGAAAAGGAAACACTCAAATGCTGCAATAAGGGCCTCATCAAAATTCCTACACTAAGAGTGCCCGAAGAGATCCAAACTCTGTTCCATAGGGATCTACTGGGCGAGCGTCACACGTTCGATAAAATCTTTTGCACGTATGCACGGTTGATTAATCATCAATATTCGCTGACTGCACCAAACTGTCAAGCTTCCGAAGTAGGAACTCGCGGGCCAATCACTGGAGTTCACACTTCAGCCCGCAACACTCACCATGAATCAACGCATGCATTATCACAAAGACCAATACAACAACCACACAACTCTTCTTCATGGAACCAAATAATGCCGTTGAGGAACATATTCGCGAAATGTTCGAGTCTCTACGCGGTGAACAGCAACGTGAACAACAAATAGCCCGCGAGAAATTGCAACAGTTTGTACAGGCATTCAACAGGTTGAACCAGAAAACCAGTTTGTGTCCGAGGTGGTCGATCCAAGTGAGTTTAATGTCGATCCACACACACACAACTTGCCCACCAATGAAAATGAACTGGCAATTGCTCTTCATATTCCTGAAAACGATCAACTCAACCAGGAATTAGTGCAATGGTACGCTACAGCCCAAGATAGCGATAAACCAACATACGTCAACAATACATCGAAACACCGAATTCCGATGACGTTTCCAGTTCTATTTCCATTCGGTGAACCTGGCTGGACGCCGACGCAATTCCCCTATGAACAAGCTGGACGTGCTGTTGCCCATGGTACTATTGCTACTAGACAATGGCCAGCAGCAACAACATCATCGACTACAATACTACGCGACTACGGAGCACCATCGCCAGGTATACAACAATATAACTCCGACAGCGATGAAGACACCACACCTACAACAAACAGACCGTCAACATCATCAGCAAGCAGTCGACACGGTCGTCGAGGACGTGGTCGTCAAGGAGCTGCGACAATGTATGAATACGCGCGATATCAGCTCGCACGACGAAATCCTGCATCACTACTTCATAAGAGCGGAAAACTCTATCAAGAGTTTGCACTCGACCTCTTCTTAGCGGCTGAGAGTGCCCGACTCTTATATCATCAAGCAAACCAGGAACAATATCACGCAAATGAATTTCCCCACCTTCAACGATTTGTAGATGAAAACGCTGACGAACATGATGTGCCACCAGGAAACATCGTCATCTTGCCACAAAGCTTCACCGGAAGTTACCGTTGGTACACTCAACGATACCGAGAAGCTATGACTGTAGTTGCTGAGCTTAGTCATCCGGATATCTTTTTGACGTTCACCTGCAATTCGAAATGGCCCGAAATTCGGGAGTTCGTCACTACTCGCAACGGTCAGGTGCAAGATTTTCCAGATATCGTTTGTCGAGTGTTTTCCCTCAAACTCAAAGCACTCCTTAACGATATCGAGAAGAAACATATTTTTGGCAAGGTCGACGCAATCATCTACTCAATCGAATTTCAGAAGCGTGGACTACCGCATGCGCACATGCTCATCTTCCTGAATGAGGCTGACAAAGTTCGTTCTATTGAAGATATTGACAGCCTCATTTCAGCTGAGATACCAGAGCCAAGTGAGCACGACGATCTACACAAAATCGTCATCAATACAATGATTCATACGTGCTCACAAATATGCTGCGGACTAAACAATGGGCAGTGCAAACGATGCTATAACGCTCACATTAACAATGGGCAGTGCAAACGATGCTATAACGCTCACATTAACAATGGGCAGTGCAAACGATGCTATAACGCTCACATTAACGTCGAAATCTGCACAGCAGTCGCGTCGGTGAAGTACATTTTCAAGTATATATTTAAAGGTCCAGATAAGGCAATCCTGCGAATTCGGCGGTGTCGACGTGACGGCAATGAAGAGAGCGTCTTCATGGACTATGACGAACTACATCACTTCATCAAATCACGATGGACCTCAACAATGGAAGCGATGTGGCGTCTATTGGAATTATCGTTACATGGCTCAACTTACGCGATTGTCAACCTTCCCGTACCGAAGACAGGACAGCCTGTGCCGCCACAGTTCGCCGCCTGGCTCACACTGAATGCGCAAGACGATAATGCACGCACACTGCGCTACATCAATATTCCCAAATTCTATCGATGGAATCAGCCACTGAAAAAGTGGACACGCTATGAACGCAGACTTAAGCCCACTCTCGGAAATCTATACCCCGTCTATCCCAACGCGCTTGACCGTGATCGGTATTACATTCGACTGCTCTTGCTACATGTTCGCGGGCCACGATCAATGGCAGAGTTGTACACGATCAACGGCGAGCGCAAGGCGACATTCGCAGAGGTTGCCGTAATACTCGGATTAGTAGAAAACTCCGTGCATTACATACAGGCAATGGAGCAAGCAGGTGATCAGGCAAATGCCGCACGAACTTCCTAAACTGTTCGTGTTGATCATTACGAACTCGGACGATCCGGAGCTACCTACTCGACTTTGGGACACGTTCCACGTCCATCTCTGTGAAGATTTCGTCCGACGGGGTTACCGAGACGAGCAAGCTATTCTCCTTGCTCTTGACCATATTCGACACTTACTAAGGATAACTGGCAGACAATATACCGACTACAATCTGCCTCCCCCCGGAGCTGTCGTGGTGTCACAAATCGACAACCCCACTGCAACCGCAGCACCACCACCACAGCAAGAAGATGAGCCAATGTTTGCTGACAATGAACATGATATCAGACGACAAAGTCTGAACGATCAGCAAGCAGAGATCTTTGAAACGATCATGACGAGTATTCGAGCGAATGAAGGACGTCTTTTCTTCATCAATGGTGCCGGTGGCACAGGTAAAACGTATCTGTATGGCACCCTATGTGCCCAGTTGCACCACGAAGAACGTTCCTTCATAACGGCCGCCTATACAGGTCTTGCTGCTCAACTGCTTGCTGCAGGTCGAACAATTCATTCGACTTTTGCAATACCTGTACGTTGTGAGGAAGGGCGAGTAATCGAATACAATAGGAGGACATACATTGGACGCCGATTACATGCATCGTCCGTCCTACTAATTGACGAAATCAGCATGGTGCAAAAACACATTTTGCACGTCATCGATAGATCGATGCAGCTGTTAATGGACTCGACCCGTCCTTTTGGCGGAAAAACAGTTATCTTTGGAGGAGACTTCCACCAACTGTTGCCAATTAGCGCCGAGCTCGGTCTCCCAGGCTCAATGGCAGATTGTTTCACATCGTCATTTCTATCGAACGAAATTACGATGTACGAACTCCAAACGAACATGCGCGTCCAAGATGAGACAATGGCTTCATTTCGAGAATGGTTGTTGCGAGTAGCTAACGGCGTCGACATTGACGGTAACCAAACGAATTTGGTCGTCATTCCTGCTCAACATGTCTTACAAAATCAACAACAAGGACAACAGCAACAGCGGCAGCAGGAAACCATCGCCACCCGTGCAATTGAATGTGCCGCGTTTGGCCAGTCAATCTCCTATGAAGATGTAACTCAACTCACTGATCGTGTCATTTTAATCAAATATTTATCAGTCCTCGAGAACAGTAAGCGTTGCTCCTATGAAACAACTCAGAGGATAGCCAATAAGAAAGATTAATTTCGGCTTTTCTTGGCTTTCTAAACGAAATAATGATGATTATTATCATATCACATCATCATTATTTCACAAAATATATGAAGGATTGAAAAAGCGAGCTACTAGAAATCGTCTTCTGCGTCTTCGCCCTCGAAAAATAAGTTCAGTGAAAGTTTCATCACCACTTGATGGCAATACAAAGGTATTATAGAACGCAAGTTCCATTTTATAGATCATTCAATATTTTCATTTTTGCTTCAATTCAAGATGTGGTTAATTAACGGAGTTGCAATTTTGAAACACTGAAGTTCTCGAGAAAATAATAGTGTAAAGGATAAGTTGCAATATTATAACGAATTCAACCGTTGGTATGTCTCAACTACAAACATGTCTTGATAATCAACCATTTCAAGGTGCTCAATGGCACCAGTATTTTTGTTGGTCATTATCAAAAAAGTTCGTATTTTATTGGTTCACGAACAAAGATTTTTACTGAGATGAGTTAATGAATCTCGTGAGGAATAGAGCCTCCGATAGATAACACGCTATGAGCGAGGACATGTCTACTAGTTTCGTTAGAAATAAATGCTACCTCATCGGTTGTCCCGCGTCGGATCGATCTGGTAGCCACAGCGGTAAGCGGGAAGAAGATGTTCGGTGCGATGGGTTCCCTTGACAGTTTATACGGCACCAACACGAACTCAATACAGTTTGCCTACGTGAAACAGGTTATTCGAGAAGTACATGTCATGGACCGGATCTCTGCGACGCCTGGCGAAGATTGCTCTCAGTGCTGCAGTGATAGTGTGGCACTTTTATGATGGGGCTATCAGGTGGGCCTGTTATTTTACCGCACCCAGAAAGGTAAAGCCAAAGCGCTTCTTCATTTGAGATAGCTCAGCCAGGCTCCAGCACAAATCCCGAATAGGACCAGTTTTGTCTTGCTAGCATTGACTAGCAGGCCAAATAACTTTAAAATCTCCACAACTTCTTAGTATACAATAGCTATATCCGGTTCCTGGCTTTGGGGAAGATGTTTTTTGGCTACATCTCAGTCCTGTTAACACTTCTCCATATTTGGAAAGTGCGTACTACAGTGGACCGTGCACTCTGAGGATCTGATTTCTCATTATGTCTCACGTGCCATTGGTACAAATAATCCATGCTAAATAATCTACTAACACTGGCACGTCTCGAGAAGTAGACATGATGCTTTTATTGTTCGTGGATGCTCGTCGAGCAGAGCCGAACGCGAAGGTCGCTACCCACACGACTGCGTATAACGTCAGCTTGAGCTGAGCTTATTGAAAGCCTGAGTGTATATATTTCAAGAAAGCCTCCATATATCCGCATGTTCTGTGGTTTTTGTGGACATGGTTGGTGAAACAGTTTGAGGGCTCATGCAGTGCCGTATGATGCGGGGGTAACAATCGTCATATGTTTTGTTTGACAACCGAAATGGTGTCGTTCTTCTGCCTCAGCTATTAGGAAGTAGGAAACATAGTTCCGCCGTAAGAGGTAGTTTTCGCCAACTTGAAGTCCGACGTTCATCGTACCAACGCTCATATTTGCTGGCAAACCGCGGAAGCGTATGATCGCTGTGTGATCACCGTGTTGTGTGAACAGACAAATCGATACATTCTCTATTCAAATTTATCTTTGATTGCTATCAGGTTTTACCAACGGCAGAACTATGTTTCCTACTTCCTAATAGCTGAGGCAGAAGAACGACCCATTTCGGTGTTACCCCGGGCATCATACGGCACTGCATGAGCCCCCAAAGTGTTTCACCAAACATGTCCACAAAAACCACAGAACATGCGGATAAATGGAGGCTTTCTTGAAATATATACACTCAGGCTTTCAATAAGCTCAGCTCAAGCTGACGTTATACGCAGGCTTGTGGGCAGCGACCTCCTCATTCGGCTCGGCTCGCGATAAGCATCCACGAACAATAAAAGCATCATGTCTACTTCTCGACACGTCCCAGTGTTAGTAGATAATTCAAACTACACGGCAGCACACGACCTATCGTCCAAGTGTCCTTAGAATTCAGCGTCGACAACGACCGGTAGGGGAATCCGCATATTGCCAGACGAATGCATTTGATCAAGATGCTGTTGTTCGACGGAGCCACAATGGAAGATGTTCGACAAGATTCATGGCCATGTGTAGCAACCGACATGCCAGTGCGTATCGGTCAACTCCAAGGCCGAGTTGCCAAAAGCTTTCCAGGCCCATCGTCACTGCTTATTATATTGATTACTCTATTTCTACGACTCGTGCAGAAACTGTTCAGCGTTCACTTCTCGTAATATTATAATACCTTAGATAGTTCAAATATCCTCGAAGCAGCTGAATCTTCTGAGCAGGATGGGAGATTATCGTCTGTATGTCTCCGCCCCTCTCCTGGGCGCACTCTGAGAGATCATTTTTAGTTAATACAAATCGCTTATACTTTACTTTATCTGTTACAGGTGTATGTTGACGAAGTCTGGTAGTATTAATATACAAGCGTAATGCTCGATCATCACACTTGACGACAAAAAAATTCACCTGACAAACCTGGAATCCGCACTAATTCGTATCTGTGCCACGAAGGTAATCTCGTTGATATCACACATAGAATCACGTATCACTTTTGGATCAATATGATCCAGTTCATCACTTACGGTTGCACTACTGCTAAGTGCTACTGACAGCACACGCTCGTCTCAGATCAACGGAATTACGGATGTTTCATTTAATGCAAAAACAGTGCTTCTCCAGAAGATTGCATTAAGAAATTCAATGTTCTCGTCGGCTGTTTTCAATAATCAGCCAGGTTAGAGGAGGCGAACTTGGCTGAATCGAAAATGACGCTTCGTGTACACCTCCCTGAAGTTTCTCCCAGCTCAAATATTAGATAATAATGTTTTGTTTACTTATCCAATGGTTAAGTTGGGCCTGATGCTGCCGATTAATGGAGGTTCACTCAGTTGGTATTAAACAGTAACAACTCGAGATATTCTTAGTCCCACAGAATGCATACTCTGACATGTTTAATGGGATATCATTTATTAATGGTATCTTTAATTTATTACATGGCGTAGATATTAATCAGACGACGAAAATGACGAAGAGAAAGGGAGAGAGAGAGAGCGTTAATATAAATTCACATCGTAAGTTTTGAACGTGAATCGAATTGTGTATATGCCACGTTACGGGTTCTTAACCAGCTGCCGAGATGTCAGGTGTCGAGTACTGTAATATATAACTGTTGTGGGGGTACGGTCCTGATGAGCCTATCTCATTGCACGGGCACGCGCAACACATGGAGGCGAGGGCGGTTTATATTAGGTTTCCACGCAGGTCTATCGTTAGAGGAACGTAACGCCACTTACACTGTAAGTATCCTGTTTTTGACGAAAAACGCATTCTTCCGAAGTGTTGACTTGCATTTTCCTTCACTGAGAGCCTATTTTTTGGATCCACCCCGCCAAGCGCATGTTGGACGTTCGTTCCAATTTCAGAATAGTTGGTCAGAATATAAAAAATAATGATAATTCGCTGACTTGTCATACTCACATTAAGACTAGAGGTCCCTCAGCGATGCTGGAATTTTTTCCAAAAAAATCAAAGAATCTATACTAGGCCAATTTACAATGGTAAAAAAACATTACTTGAGCTAACTCTCAGATCTTTCCCTTGCGTGACAAGCCTCGGCTCTGAACCTTTAGGTATTAGAACGAGGCGATGTCGAGGCGACCCTTGCTTTTTCTTCAACCTTCTCGAACATAACGACAATCCACAGATCAGCCACAAGCTGGGGTGCTCCCCGGATGATTAGCGTGCAAAATTCTTCTTTCTGCAGCGCCTTTTCCTCGCTTCATGAGAGAGGAAAATCCCATCACCTCCCTCAAGGCCGGGTTGGCCTGAAACCCTGTCCCCCCCTTCCCTACTAACCGTAAGAGCGTAACTGATTTTTGACAACGACAATTTCACGACATGTTTATCTTGTGGTGATAATATTCATTCTTGGAAGTATGCGGATGCTCCACCCGTTGTTATCGTGAAACAGATTATCTTGAATCACTATTGTCTGTTTTTTTTTAGTATTTCTACTTCATTTGATTCCATAGTTCACTGCGTGCTTGTTTGGCCTCTGCTGTGAAATATTTAGTAGTTTGTGTTATATATATACATTGGGTCGGTCCGTAAGTTTTGGTGATTTTTATCTTCACAAATATGTCAAACTTTCTCTTCACTTTTAACAATTTATTTATCTGTTATATCATCGTCGTCGTTGTCTTTGATCTTTTGTCATCTCTCAATCAATTCATATGTGATTTCTTTCCAAAATTGGCTTGGTTTCGTGGCAAAAAAACCGTCCACGTTTGGAGATCCTCTTCATGGTCGAACTTGGTGCCTTGCAAATGATTTGCCAGCGAGCAGAAAGCTAATAAAAAGTTGTCGCAAGGTCTTGTGCATACGGCAGTAATGCTAAAGCTTTGTTAAACTAACTGCAATTTCTACAATGCTGAAGTTCCCTTATATGTCGTGGTGTAAAAGAACTTCCCAGTTGAGATTGTTAAGGGTCGCTTTCCTTTATCAATGTCTCAAGACGCTACTCGTCGAACTCAGATGGGCGACCCGAGCAGTCCTCAACGTTCAGGATTTCACGTTTGAACTTGACCATCCAATACTGAGTGGTATAAGTGTTTTACGAAATGAGTTTTATTGTAAACAATTTGTGACGTGTACGAGAGCACTTGATATATATATATATATATATATATATATATATATATCGTGAGTGCTTCGTTGAATCTGGGTCAAGTCGAGATTGTCCGGATGTGCATAAGTTTGCGAAATCGAAGCCTCGAGTCGAGTGGATTACTACGAGACAACATAAGCGAGCCTGTGGCGATGAATCAGTTTTCAATCGAAGAAGGAGAGCATGCTGTCAAGGATCCGGTCCTAGATGACGCTGGAGATTTAGTAGAAGACGTGCAGTTAGAGGAGGAGATTGGAGAGGACGATGATGTTCGCTACTACTTGAGCGCAGAGCCCGAACATTATCCCAGGGAGGAATCGTCAATCGGAGGCCGAGGAGACGACGATGACGGGGATCATTATTTATTTTCACTTATTTCTTAGATTTCGGTGTAACTATTCAGTGAACAGATATTTCGCTGAACTTTTTTCGTTATTTATCACTATTTTGTTGTCATTGAGAGTGGCTGGTGATCTCAATTTTTTTTGTGGTTCAGTTTCCCGTGTTATTTTCTCTACACTGTTGGTGATTACTTGGTTATTCCCGATATTACAACCGTCAATACGCCCATTCCGGTTCCATACTCGGCGTTTGATGAATGATTCAATAGAAATATCATGCTTTATGCTAGATCAATTCGATTGCAAATATCCGCTAAAACGAGAGTTGTATCAGTTAGAGTTGGACGAGTTTGGACGGTTTTTTGTCTCCATATTCCGTCGCTTAGGTTACTTTTGCAACCAGCCAAAATATAAACAGTTAGTCGGATGCGGTACAAAACAGCGGTTAAGTTCTTTGTAAACTAGCCCACTAACGTCAAAGATGTAGAAAAGCAAATTTTCCGGGCAGATTCTCAGCCAATATTTTCCATTCGCGGTACTGTAAAGATGGCGTGTATTACCTAAAGGTTTTCGGCCTGACGCTCAGCCAACATGTAACGTCGACGGTATTGCTTCTAGCATTGCATTGGTGTGCATTACTTACGGCTCAACCTAATAAAATAGCATATTGCATAGCAACGACGAAACAAATACTATTGAACTATGAAATCGAAGATTAACGTACTAATGCCATCGCCTTCCTCGGGACAATTTCGGCCTCAGACCCGGTCCCAGCTAATCCCCCCCCCTATAATCCTTAGAAATAATTCCTAATTATTGTATGCAACTAACTCATGTACCAATCAATTAATCGATCGATTAGAGAGATATTACGCTGACAGGGAACGAAATGGCGGGAGTATTGAATGTGAAAACTCCTCTCACAGCTATCAAGATATCTACAATATCAAGAATTGCTTAACAACCACTGTCCAATTATATCACTGAATTGTACATAGTACTGTTGTCTTACTTATTTACTAACGAACTATCTACAAGATTCACTAGAATTTTGCAGTTAATTTCCTGATAATCATATTTCTTTATTGACATTGCGATGTGTATGTATAATAGTAGCACTGTATATATATATATATATATACCCCATCTCTTTATATGTGTATGTATTTTAGCCCAAAGATTGCTAGTCTTACGGTGAGATGGTGCGCTTTTCCTCGCATATATGCCCCGTCTCGATAGTTTCATAGCTGTAGTATATAGAGTCGTAGATTCTATCTTGTTTATCGATCATACAAGCTATTTCAGCGGTGGTTGATTTCCCTCCGATCGTTGACTTAGTTAGTACCGTACCACAACCGGGTGCCTGTTTAGCCGATAGTTTCCGACAAATCGTCATAATATAAGGTAGCAGACAGAAACTTTCAATGTTTCGGGTAGTGCTAATCTTCTCAGAAACTTATCGCTCGTACCAGATGACATGTACATCATCTAATTACTGTTTGAATGACTCTTACTTTCAGTTACTCAATCGGATTGGTAACCTGACAGCGGTTGTCGCTCATGCTCGGTTTCGAAAGAAACGAGGTACTATAAAATAGAGTCATATATTTCGCAGGGAGAGCATCCATTCTCTCCTTAAATTCTGTTCCAAACTGAATGTTTTTCATCTATTGTTATTATTATCACTATAATTATTATTATCAATATAATTAGCATGAGCTAAGCCACGTGTTTGCAATCGTCTTTGTTTTCTAAACGGAGCACGCCTTCACCGAATATGTCCATTCGTTCCACACACTGGCTCTTATATATATATATATATATATATATATATATATATATATAGATCTCATCTACAAGACCTCCATATTTTTTCATGTGTGGCCGTGTCTTGCTAGTGATCTCAATAAAACCCAAGGCCCAACGTTCGATCTCGATATGATTGTGCTGTCAGCAGCTGATGAATAACACATGCTGATCTTGCAACACAGTGGGTAGTCACTTGCCTCGCTCTTACGAATTTTTCACTTAGTCAACGGGGAATATTTTCTCATTCCCGCAGTCGATTGGTACTGGACACAGTCCGGCCAGTGTCATTGAGTCAATTAGCACTGGTCCTCTACGCTCTACTTCTTGGATCGACGATAAAGTCGGATTGCACTACATGTCTCTCTTAGCAACATCAACAACGTCCGCCGACCTAGAAGCCTGCGAAGGGGTGACCGCAAGTCGCATCCCCCAATTCAACGAACTCACAAGGAATAATTCAGCCCTCCAATAAAAAAAATTCGAACAATTAAAATCCATTATTATTATTATTGTTATTATTCCAGCTGACCTCTAAGCGGCTGATCTTGTTTTTACTTCAAAATAAAAAAAAACACTCGTGGCAGCCTAAACAGTGTACATGTAGCAGCACCCACATCTGGTGTTTATTTGTATATATTCACAGAAATGTGTGTCACAGGCCAGATGAGGATCTTGTTGTAAAAAACCAGGTCGCGACTTGATTTGTTGGACTACGCATCCATTTCATATTCAATACAGAAATTAATTCTCCTTTCAATAAATTCATCAAATCAATTAGATACTAATAATGATATTAATAATAATAAATAGTTATTGCGCTGACAGGGACCTTCACGTTCAGTAACACAGTGATTGATGTCACAAACATCTTTTGGGTGAAAGTATACGGCTAACCAAAATATCTCACATGTCTCAGAAGCATGCGGGGAGGGGTTTTCAAGGGCTTGCGGTTAACAGGTTCGCGCCTTCTCGCTGTAAACCTGCATGTTCCTATAGTTACGCCCAGAGGGAGCCGCGAGTCGAAACTCTACTGCGATAAGAGAAATTTAGAGGAGACAAGTCTCCGATTGCAGACCCTTCTTGATGTGCAATAGGATTGCCGTGTACCATTTGTCCAACCGCGAAATCGCATCGTAGTCAGCAACGGCTGCCGTAAACGCGTCCACATCTTCCTCCTCGACGGCCTTCACCAACGCCTGAGGATAGATGACATTTTTAATTGTGAATTAATTTATCTAGTGATGGAATATAATTGATTCGTACAGGTTTGAGGTTACCTTTAAGGTTACCACCACAGTTATTTCAGGTGAGTTGCACTTGTGAAACTCAGGCTTCTAGCGCTGCTACAACCTTTTGATTACACAAAAGTTAAACTTTATTGGCAACGACGTTACTTGAATACCAGCGTCATATGATTATTGTGTCATTATTAGAGCCAGCAGAACTTTACGAAGAGCTTCTTACAACACACAGTCTTACCTTAGCAAATTTGTACTCTCGTGAGTCTGCAAAGCTGGGATACATTTCATCGTATTTGTTGAGGGCGTGGGTCGCGTTCAGCACATCAATGGCTAGATGGCACAATGTAGCTCGGAAGAAATATTCCTTCGCCGAGTACTTTAGCAGCGATGAATCGACACAGCTTGATGCTACCTGCTCGTAGATCTCGATAGCCCGCTCATACTTTTCAAGCTGAGCTGCGTATTTCGCCACCTGTTGTGTTGATTCAACGACGTATGCGTTCATCAACAATCAATCAAGCAAGCAGCAACAACAGAGCAAATAAATACATAGAGCACAGAGGTCAAACAACACCATCATCATGAATCCTCATAAACGTAAAGCTTATTGATCAATAAGATCATGGGTCTATGTGCCTCACCAATCGTTAGCCATCCCTTTATCTTCTATAATTATAGCTGATTATCAGATGTCTCATAAATGCGAACAATGCTACCCCCAAGCTTATTTTCGCCAATGAATGCGCGTGTAGTTCTTCTCTATCCTGGTATGATCCAATACCTTAGCAAACGATAAGAAAAATTGTGAAAAAAAAGGCATCTTGAAAATTTGAAATGTGGAAAACGATACCTGTAGGAGGCATTTATTTGCCGCTGAATTGCTTTCCTCGCTCTTGTAGTAGTCAGCTGCCGTCTCGTAATGTCCGACAGCCTTCTCAATATCGTTCAGCTCATTTTCATATAGCTCAGCCACGCTGATATGATGCTTTGCGGCCATAGTGAAACGACCCATATCGGTGTAAATTTCAACGGCTTTCTTGAGACAATCCACTGCCTGTGTCGGCTCGCAGCTTTTGTAGCACTTTGCCGCGTCTACAAATGCCGCACCCGCCTCATGCCTAGATGCACAAAATCGTGCCAAAATAATTTACCAAATTTAGAAAACAGGACGATGAGACAAACATTAGGGAAATAAAGGCCTCTCTTATGGATACGGGGGCATGTTTTGGTTCATTAGCTTGAGACCTCGAGGCTACAGCTATTTTGTAAATAAACTGCATTTCAAATTAAAACGGAGAGCGATTATTTTTTTTTTATTAATTATTACTTTTTTTATCAGGAGGATGGCATGCACGTCCGTATATGTTAATCATAAGGTTCGATTTAGAATTTTCGTTAATCAACGTTACGTACTTGTTGCCGTTCTTACGATGGAGATTGGCAGCTTCACGGAATGCGTTTCCAGCTTGTGGCCAATTCTTGGCCATTTTGAACGTGTTTCCAGCTCGACAATACAGCTCGCAGGCCTCCTCGACCCGAGCTCCGCCCCTACAAATAGGCAATACCACGAACACACACACGTTGTTAGAGATAGGCACTCGTCATCTGCTGAACAGATTGCTCAATAGACGATGGGCCAAGAGCGACATCCAAGAGGAATACAAATGTGATAAAGCTCTCGGAACAGACATACGAGCATATTTAATTGTGTAGTACATTGAGGCCGGACAGCTATTATAGTTCGGTCATGTTGGAGAATTTAATGAGTTCCCTCTCGCCAATTGAACACACAATCTAAGAGCAGCATGCATAGAACTGTTCGAATCGCCACCCCACTCGCGCACAAATTATCAAGCAAGGCACACTCATTTTTCAAGGCGCCATCGTCAATCCCTCGCTCGCTTGCTCGATTGCTTGCTTGCTTACCCGAACATTCCTGAGAGAAATCCTGCTGGTTTGAGCTTCTTCTCCGCCTCGGCTAATAGCTGTTTCGCTTTTTGTTCATTATCTGCCATTGTAGTTTGTATTGGTGTTGGCCACCACAGATGTTTAATCGAGCTTGTAGTTTTGACCGTTTGTTGAAACTGGAATTAGTTCACTGAATGATCATTCCACTCCGTATCATGTGACGCTTCTAGCCGGCGTTTCCCTGTAACGTGAAAGTTTCGGAGATCGTGGTCAATGAATATGTCCCGAAGTACAGGGGACGGGTGGACACGATTTTTAACTGGAGGGAGATTGGTACATAGAGTACCTAGCTACGAGTTGAACCGTCTAACGTGTAACAATAATAATAATATAAAACAGTAGGTTGATCTATAATATGTGAGGATGAGGTGGTAGTTGTAGACTGGAATTACATCTCAGCCAGACTACACGCGTTCGGCGCACTCAGTCTATACGAAGTGATCTACATGTTAGTTCGAATGACCACCAAAAGATCACCACATACTACTTTGAAGTGTTCATGTATATAGCAAAGAAGGGCGTCTGCAGTGAGAAAAAAATCATGTAAATGCTTTATTGGTTTATCATAGGAAGTGCAATTTTAGAACGTGTTCGATATAATCGATTTGTAAATTTGGGTCTTTGACCCCAATTTTTTTTGGTCATTTGCTTGCCACGTTTATTGGCGCATCAAGCTTAGCAAAAAGTGATTACGCCGCCCCGCCCCCCACGTTCGAATTCGGGGCTGGAGTCTAATTTCAGAAGATACGTCTGTTTTCTATTTATAACTTAACCAACTAACTAACTGAAGCTCCATGACGCTCGATGACGTAAGACAGACGCTTTATGACTATGTCGTGTAGAACAAGTTCCCAAAGTCGACACTTCTACATCTAAATAGCTGACCTATGTTCTTGACCTAAGTCTTTGTGCAGAGGAGAATCAATTGTTTTAGAGTGCTTAGCGGCTAAGCATTAAGCATAAATAGAATGGTATAAATTATATTTTCAAGGTGTTACCTATTATTGTTATTGGTATCTCTCTGATGATACCTGAATAGCCTCAGGATAACCAGCATGTGTTACAATCGATTAATGGATAAATCTATGACTAGCTGCTACACAATGGGTAATAGAACAGTCGTCTCGAGGTCGATATCGATGAGAATACTCAGTATCGAGTGCTCGTAACTGAATACACAGACAGATCAATTCTTGATCACCTGCTGGTTGTAAGTAAACGTCCTCTATAATTGGCATTGCAGCCGATTATGATCGACCATTGTTATTATCTAACAGCTGTACAGGCTCCATACAGAAAGCGCTAGTGTACGATATGGTTCTCTAATTAACACATGTAATGTGCCTTAATTTTAATTAAAATAACTTAACTGTCTACTATTTAGGACTGTGCTGGATATGGTGTGCATACATTTATTCGACTTTCCTAGTCCAAGAGGTTTAAAAGCGGTTTCTGGTTAACTTTCAAGTTTTATTTGGATTTCCAGGATAGGACTATCTGATTTTTTCACGAACACTGTCCATTTTAGCTTAGGCAATCCCTTATGAGATGGCACTTTTTGCGAGAAGCCTCCTTTTTTAGACCGAGGAAAGGGGCAAGCTTGGTATTAATACCGTACGTCATTCTATATTAGAGATCGGAGATTGGGGAGAAGCAGGCTTGATCTGATGTGCAGTACGGTTTCCTTAAAGGCAGCTGCACGACTGAGTCCTCCGGGTTCATCAATCCATCATCCAGTGACTCGTCCCAATGGACTCGGAATTTCTTTCTCACCCACGCTCAGGTACCTGAGGTATGACGGCGTGCTTGAAATGCCAGATTTGGAGGAAAGAGTTGAATGAGTGGCCTATGTGGACGACTTGGCCTTAACGGTTACTGCCAAGGATGAAGGGGACCTCGAGGATAGAGGCAATGACGTGCCAGAACTCAGAGGCTTTGATGGAAAACTACCATCTGAAATTAGCCCCCAAAAACGGTGAGGTGATCTATCACACTGGAAGAAAGTCGTGCGAAGGAATAGAGCTCACCCTGGACGATAAAAGCATAATTAAATCAAAAGCAAATAGAGGGAAATCAATAGAGGCCATTAGGATGATCACAAAGGTATGGTCATAAAGGAATGGTCCTCAATGGCCGAGTCGGTGGCACTCTATGCCTCGTCGAGATGTTTCTTAGCATTAAGACTAACAGGAAAAACATTAAAATCGGCCTAGAGAAGAGTAGCCATGGGAATCACTAGGGCTGATAGAACAGTCTTGACCAACTCTATTCCATATTGGCAAGGACAATATCGTGGGATCTAATAGATGCCGAGCAGAAGAAAGGAACAGGAACGTCGGCTGGACCATTTTACAGAAGTCGATGGCCACTTTACAGGAGTGGCGCGACGAATAGAGCCAGGATGACCAGGATGATCGCAAGACATACAGAAGGCAAACGAGCCAGTCATTGATCCTCGCTATCATGAGGTGGTATCGAAGTTCACAGTTCGTGGAGCTGTCGTACCATGCTACGACCATGTTCAATGGCCACGGCTAATTTTAGATGGTAAGAATTTGGAAGCCATCTGAATTTTGCTTGAATCAGGGAAGACGTACTAAGTAGAAAATGCGTTGTAGTGCCCGACAGCTGCAGGAAGACACCCGGCAAAACATGCGAGCCTTAGACACATGGCTTCAGTCAAAAGCATAGTCGCCAATGATGGACTTGAACGAGAGGTGGAGAAAGACGGTTTTCTTGTCAGTGTTATAAGAAAAAGGGACGAGCCAGTAAGAGAGAGAGAGAGAACAAGAAGGGGTCGACGAGCGGAGTCCGCCAGGTTAACTTACCGGGGTAAGAGGGCGGACCGTGATAAATGAGCAAGCAAGTAGTTCTGAACCGTGGCCCAAGTACCCGGTCGAGTTGAGGGTTTTAATGGATGCGAATCGGACAATACCAGACAAATACCTTAGCCGTGAAGTTTGGTCTGCATAATGCCCTTTTCCCATAATCTCTTCAAAATAATTTGAGTAGCGATGCAAAAGCGTAGAACTTGACGTTGAATATCTCGATTGAACTGGTAATTATATTTGGCAGATAATTACATTAATTTTAACGCCGACGTTGTAAATCACACGAACGGCGAAACTCCAGGGCGTTCCTCCACAACAGATACATCATCGTATCAGCTCCTTAAGCAGAGGCAATCTCAACGGTACTTATATATATGTAAAGAGACTTGCTTATATTTTTGCTGATGTACATGTAACCTATTTGATATACACTTTGCAGGGTCTTCGCGAACCAATATAGGTTGCAGTCGCACGTTTGTTGAGAATCAGTCATGATATTTCAATTTACAACGGTCTGTGTCACAATAGACATAATAGTGGTCAATTTACTAATATATTTCACTAAGGCGTTGCCCAAAGTAAGCGAGACATACCGTTTTTACGATGAGTTAACATAGAAGCACAGCGTCAAAATAGACCAAGAGATTATACTTACTATTCAAAGGCAATTAACCTCTACTAAGATTGGATATGGAATATATCGATGCTTTAAGCTCTAACGTATGTGTCGTAATTATTATCAGTTGTAATAATTTCTAGAAATAAAGGGAGCAGCGGCTAAAGCGGCTCTCGATTGAGTGACCAATAACATAGAGGGTTCAGTGCGTGTACATTCAGGTTGTTGGTCGTTCTCTACCAGAAACACTGAAGGGTGGCAAGGCTAGCACAGCTGCTATTAACGGTTTACCAAACCTCCCCCATTCCGTTTGTAAGAGATCGTGAATGGTGATTGTCGCTATCTGTCAAGGTGTCATCCGTGTTTCACCTCTTGCTCGAAACAATAAGACCCTAAGGCCCGACGTCTCCAATGGTGATGTTTTCATTGTAGCATGTCTAATCCATCTAGGTGGTAATGCGTGTGTTGAATAATCAAGTTTTTTTTTCCGAGAGATTAACGAATCTCCTCCTCCGCGTTAAGCTATTTTACGACACCTGAGCCCCAACTTGAATTGTTTCCTCTAATAATCCATCACCACATTAGTGTGAACGCTTGTAGCCAACTCAATATTTTCAATTGCTTTAACCAAACCGACGCCAATATATTCCCTGCACGGCAAATGGCAGTTATCGCCAGTGGAGCAGGATTGTGATATTCGCTGATATAGCATAACTACACTCTCAGGTATTGTTAAGGCTAGGTTATAGTTATCGCGAATTGGTTTCAAGGCAGCTGTTAAATAATACTGTACCTTCTAAGTGTTGCAAGGTACGGAGTCGCCAGGGACTCCACCAGTCTCGGCTGCTATTAACATTTTAATTGATTTGATTAATTTATTGATAAACAAAGGGCTAACAGTTGTACCCAGATAGTGTATGTGTCTAACATGTGGATGTATTAGTAAGTATGCCCAATAGCCAGGAGCTCGGTAGGGGCATAATGGACTAGAGAAGTTCTATGCAGATAATTTGACGGTATAAACAAGAGCCACTTAACAATTCTTACAACGTTATTTGTAAGGAAGACTGAAAGAAAGAATAGAAAATTAATATAACTGAGAGACAAAGGTTTTTAGGGACTCGTGGCGTGAACGTAAACCACTATACACAGTTGCAACGATAAAACTAGGTTAGCAGATGTAGAAAAAGCAAAATAAACCACAATAGCGAACCACAGTAGACATTTTTCCGCCGTTGGCATCCATGTGCGTGTGTTTGTCTTTATATATGTATATATATATATATGTGTGTATGTGTGTTAGTCCACAGCTGTTAGGTGTTCAATGAACAGGAACGACACAATGCCAACGTGTGTGTCCAGAAGGAAAACATAACAGCGACAACAGGCAGCGACTAGACGACCATCACACCAGCTCTGCCGTCACAGCATTACCTGCAATGACATGACGGAATTGTCTTCTGATAACACATGATCAGTGTCGAAGAAATCATCAAAAGTAAGATGCAGTACATAAAGCCGAGGATCAGCGGAGGATGGAGACACTTTTGACCAACTAAAGACGGCACTCGGAAAGAATCTCTGTCGGGTATATAGAACTACAAGAATTTCTTCCTCCAGCATACGATTGATGCTTTTACGACAATGTCATAATCAGTTCAAATACACTTGTCATACCAATTGATGACTTCAAATTTGAAATGTACCATGAAATACCATGAAACAGAGCCAGATCGAGCAGTATGAAAGGTTCGGTGACAAAATATGACTTAATAAATAAACAACATTTGGTGTCAAAAAAGTGAAACCTAACTTAAATTGTATTTCTGTTCGCTTTGCGCCGAAATGAACACACACATAGCGTAGAGTCCCAGATCGATACACTCCAGATTATGTTGTAATGTCAGGCATTGTTAAATACACGTAGGAAGTGATCATTAGATGACCAGGATTGCCAGGATTTTCGCAACAAGCACATATTTTGGATTTCGTTTTGAGCATTCGAATAACGTTTTACACCTGGTGTCATTAAGCGAGACAAAATCGCTGGCCTTCGGTGGCAATCTGGGATCGCAGGCTAAGCGTTTCAATTAACTAAACATTTATTTGATTTGTGTAATCTTCCCAACGTGAGATTCTGGCACATAACCATCACTCAACAATTAATTGTGACTGAGAGAACTCAGAGTGTACTTTGTGTCATGGTGTATGCCCAGTGATGCCAGATGATGGCATACCTAGAAAAAAGTGATGTAAAACGGGAAATGCGGAGTTCACCGGTCTACGGACAACATGTGGAAATTGATTTTCATAACGGTGGCCCTTGTCACTCGCTGGTGCTCAAATCGATGGCAGTTCGCACATCGATGAAATAGCATACGTAGATGAAATTGTCTCATTTTGTTTTCGTTATAAATATG
This sequence comes from Stratiolaelaps scimitus, assembly GCA_019614645.1. Taxonomy (NCBI): domain Eukaryota; kingdom Metazoa; phylum Arthropoda; class Arachnida; order Mesostigmata; family Laelapidae; genus Stratiolaelaps; species Stratiolaelaps scimitus. The sequence goes on from JABWDB010000029.1 coordinate 3,953,329, forward strand.
GTCCTCTTTACATATTGGATGGACGGTTCATTGAAAAAATCAAATGGTGTATTTTCCTTGCAATCATCATGCGAATATTTAATTATCTAGTACGGTTACAAATAAAAATTCTTGCATTTTCTTCTCAACGGTTCTAATTTCTCCTTCTCAATTTTTGGATCTTTTCCAATACCGGACATAATTCGTAACAAAAAAAACTTTTTTTTAGATCTTTTTTAGAATCATCTTCGCCTATAAACTATATGAATAAGTTGTGTGTTACGTCTTCAAAAATCCACGATGTCTCCTCAACTACCACCTGCACGAAAAACATACGTCACAAATATCTGTTTAAGTACAAGTACTATTTTGGACTCTACCCAATGTTGAGAAACGACAGATTTTCTCGGGGCCCCCCTTGATTATCGTCCGTTACTTTATAACTTCTATATTCGATATCTTTTTTGCTCGACTCGTGATTAGTCAAGCGACACACCCCATAAAGAAATAATAAAGTTATGCTCACAAAACAGTTCATTCTTTTGTTTGCTTGTTCGTTTTAGTAAAACAAAAAGGCAAAGACCTGCTAGATACATTTCTCTGCGCGAAGAAATAATAGAAAAAACCAATATAATTGTTAACTCATCGGTAGAGCGGATCTTTGACAGGCGTTCAGTGCAGGTCTAGTTTTACTCAATGACTCAACTGTAACAGTAACGATACAGCCAGCTAGAAAATGAAAGATGGACGTGCGGCGCCGTCTCACAATAATAACGGCATTGACGTTCGGGTATGCTTACATCATTCATACGAACATATATATATATATAACATGGCAGTGCAGAAATGACACACTGACACTTGTCACCTGTCGACACCCACCTGGTTCAACAATGGCTCATTAACGCGTGACTATGCGTGGTACACGTCGAAACGATATTCGAAGCCCAAATCAAATACAACCAGACCAGATTATGACTTACCAGCGAGCTGATAGCAGCCTCTGGATTCGGTGGCTGAATAATCAGAGAAGGCGGAAACAAGGTAACACAAAGCACTATCAACAACAGACTCACTCTCAACAGACTTACACGCAGTTTCCAGCACCAGTGACCAGCCGGGCCTATTTGATTGAACAAAGAGAGAGAGAATGTCCTCTTTGCTGTTCCTTGATTCAACAACTAAACCTGCTCATACGAACAACGAATGCAAGTGATTCCTGGCACAGTACACATTAGACCACTGTGGACTCGTATCACAATATTGTTCGCTCTGGTAGAGGGATCTTACACCTCCTGCTGTTGACTTATCTACATTGGCGCAGCCAACTGAGAACGTTAACGTCTGCTATGTAGCCTAGGATAGCCGCATGAGAATTCAAGATGGCGACTTTGATGGCTACAGTGCTGTAGGTACCGCGCCAAACAAAGAGCCCCGCGAAAGCGCATATTTTTCGTGTATCTCCCACAGTTTTGGACATTTTAGAAAACCATCCACACGCAGCAATTACAACAATAAGTGGACACTTAGACTCGGACTAGTTTAGGTAGCTCTAATTTTCAAAGTGAATTAATTCACACCTGGAAAAATATTCAGTGAACATTGAAACACATTTGTTTGGGGCTGGCGAGCCCTGAGCTCAAATAGTGGATATATCGGTGGTTATCCGTATGGTTTTTTACTACGGGAACTGTCGGAAGAGAACTTTACACCCATCTAAGGCGACGACAGGATTGAGAGAAACTACTGGGAGGTATATTGTAAGCGTTCAATAGAATTCGCTTGGGAGTGAATTATGTCCACGACAGACATTGCCTATATGAGCGATGATCACTCAACATTTAGCTCCCCTAACGTGGTGATTTAACACTATTTCATATCCGGCTAATTCGTACCCTGTCAGCACGATTATTCATTAGGCTACGCAATCTCATCTCGCATTAGATATGTAATAATACTATTATTTGCAGTGGTACGAGTGCATGAATACGAGCATCATCTCTGCCCGCCACCAGTGATCACACAGGTTGGTACCAGCTGCCCAGTGCTGATAATAATTTTTTATAGTTATCACTCACTACATCGAGCAGAGCTTGTCAGTGAGTGCATCTCTTCTACAGTGCGCGATTGAAGCTTGCTGGTACAGCATATTTCTGGCTATGTGAAGTGTAAAAGCGACGCTTAGCATTGCTGTCCAGCGTTGAGGTGATAATTGATTTCTATTAAATCTAGACCATACGACTCCTACGCCTCAAAGCTATCGAGAAGGATGGGTCAACGCGAGTGGAATATCGGAATATTGTATATTGCTGACGCAGATAGGCCGAAAGGCAGAGAAAGTTATCTTTCATTTCACATATGTCATAAGGAACTAGCATTAATTTTCATTTCATTCACTAAATGAATTTTCATTCACTAAAATTACATGTTCTGCCTAGCAAAATGGGGAAAGCTGAAGCAATCGAAAAATTGTATAAAGAGTACATTGAGCGAATGTAAAATCAAAATCATTGTACAACTGTTACACATGCAACAACTAGGGTAACAACGGATTGATTTTTACGGCCGTTCCACGGACTTTCTGCATGCTTCCAATTATACAAGGCTATGTGGGCACCCAATGACTACTACTGCTGCAGCTGCGAATACGCACCACCAATACTGCCAAACTGATGTGGTTCGCGCTGATGTCTGCATTTCTCGTGTTGACTCTGCAGCGGGCAGTGCTATAATTTTCACTATAAACTTCAACATAACGACACTTCGAAATGACACTACAACACTAACTGAAACTGTTACCTATTCGATGTTGTATACTGATTGTGTGTGTGAAATACAATGATACGGTTTTTAAAGTGATTAGTTCACTGACTACAACTCAGAGTGGCACGGTATCAGCCCTGATAGCGAAACACCGTAGAGACATACACACATATCAGTCGCATATATATTTTTTACTATTCCATTGATTGTCAGACATCATGTGTAATATGTGTGTGAATAATTTGTCTAGATGTATAATCACGCACATTATGCACATGTTTTCATATAAAGCAGTTTAATTCATATTAGAGTACAATATTTGAAGGATTTTCGTTCGGATTATGATACACCAAAGGCGAGTCTTTGTACTTCATTAGTTCACCAATGCGTCGACAATGTCCAAAGATGCAGAGACTAAGTCAGTCTTTTGAGGTACCCTTCTTTCGAATAACGTTAGATGCTGTATCTAATAAAATGAGTGAGCGTATTAAAATCAGTGAGCATCTAACCAACGCTCATCCAACTGCAGGACACGAGCAGGACTAGAGTTGGCCGCCGCCCCTTAGGGCAAGGACAACTCTAGTTCCCATTTATTAAGGAATTGACCAAGAAGGAAAAAGGAAGCTTAATAAATTGTGGGTATAGCCTTCTTAACCATAATTCGTCATCATCCTACGAAGGCCGAAATCTCGTTGTACAATCCCATAAGTTTAACTTGGCCGTAGATTAGCCGGCCTGTTACGGGGGCCTCCTCTTCACCAGTCTCTTCCCGCGCATACCCGCTACGGGCGGGGATTAGGTGACCGAGCGTTCCCGGGCAGGACCCCAACACGGAAGCCAGAGTAGTCATAGGAGACTAAGGTACCCGGCTATAGAACACTAGCCGGAGCAGTCCACACCTTCCCCAGAAATCGAAGTAATGCCAAGCGTGCCGACTCTGGGGAAGAGATACACTCTCAGTAAAGGATGGTTTTAGCAGGCAGAGGCGTTTTGTCATCCACGTCAACCCCACACTGAATCGGCCCACTTTCATGGGGATTGGAATGTCTCTGGTGGTGTCCGTGCGTCTGAAGAAAATTACCTTGATGCATGACAATGTAATTATTCTTAATAGCTTCAGTTTAATTAGATTTTGAGGAGAAATTGCCATGCTATAATCTGTATAGATTATGTATAATAGCTGTATCGTTATCAGGTCGTTCAGGACCAGGATTTAAGCAGTCTTCCATGCTTAAACATTGGGTACAGTACCTAAGCAGGAACACTACGGTGTGAGAACCACATTTTACAGCGGATTAATTAAGTTTTGAATATTGTGCCAACCTTTCATAACCCGAAAGCCCATAAGCGCCCGCGCATCACATTACGCAGCGTCAGAAACGATCTAGAAATTCTGAATGTGTACGTACACTAACACTAGCGTGTGAATGCTAGTGAATGACCATAATGACCATGTGTCTCGTCACCAAGGGTAGTATCTCAACCCACCCCATGTTTCTCGTTTATTCTCCACCCCATCTGCTGTCCACATCTGATCATATTTTCCTTCCTGTGACTTCTTGCTGGATTGAATTTTCATTCTTCTTCATGCGACTTGTTTTCTAGCTGCATTGACATTGGCGACGCTATTAACTATCCCCGTGATGAATTTCGAATTCGTCACAGTGTATCAGTTGGATCAGAATCATTGTTGAAATATTTCGCATTATCATAGGGTAGCCGCGAAACTTCCTGACAGAATAGACACCTCACGTCACCTCAGCTTCGAAGTCACGTTACAGACAACAGTACGCGTTGTGACCGAGTCGTGTGTATAATCAGGTCTAGCAGAAGATGTCGAGAACGTTCTACAACGCGCCGTCATTTGTTAATGTCGATCTCGTAACGCCATGGTAGTAGTAATCAACGTTAAGAGCTACATTATCGTACGAAATTGTGTTTTTGGAAGTTGGAGTTCTTTAAGGTTGTCGAAATTTTAACGAATTATTTGTGCTTGTGAGCGTCGCTTATTTATATGTAATAACAGATAAGTAACTGCTACGAAAATCCTATTTTCTTGCACCGATATGTTCTTTAATTATATTGTTCGTTTATTATTGTTTCCTTCGAGAATCATTTGAAACCTTTTACCCACACGTCCTCAGTTATATTCCTGGATTTGTGAAACTCGAAAGCGAGAATTAGTAGACAGAGCTAGCTGAGAGGTTCTTGCTAATCTCGTCATCTCCCATAGACGAACTCTCATCATGGTGCTGCATTTCTTCACACCTGAACTCTGGTGACATCACAACGACGGTTTTTTGGAAGACAGTGACAAGCAGCATGTTAACCCCGAAAGGTTAGCCGACGCGCTTTATTTGCCAAGCCGTAACCCAATCATGTGAGTTGGTTGGATTCTCGAAGATGTTCGGTTTGGGATGGAAGAGAGGTCTAGGTCTCAGCCAGAATAACACGTACTATATTTAATCATATCATTATTATACGTTTTATTATTATTAGCAGTCAATGTAACCGCTTTAATTCTCCATCACAAGGGAACTGTCAGAGAAAATTTAATGTAATGTGAAAATATTGACAGAATTGTCTTCATGATATCGTTCGTGATTATTTTTCATAGAATTGAAGTTAAGGATAATGGTGCACATTATCAGATTTTTTTTATCAGAGCGCCCATCTCGCTACACACGCACCAGCCCTAGTGTCACCGATATGATCTGTGCATATTTTTTTTTATTATTAGGGAAATGTCGTCTCATTCAGCGATGACACGTTCGCGATGATTTCGCTTGTTGAGAGGATGTGGAATACGAGGTTGCTTCGTTTCGTCGAGTCGGGCTGATAGGCCCCGCAATACGAAACATGTACAAGTCATAGAAAAGGTCAGTTCTTGTTGTATCCATAGGATAGTTATCTTATCATGAATAACATAGAATTCACAGACTAGGAAGAGAAACAGACAGTCCTATCTACGGCACTTCATGGATTTTGTTTCCTGAGAAACCATTAATTTCTCCCGACACTGTTTTTAAAAAGTTCACCAGACTAATGAAGCCGGGTGATCTTCGTTGAAAGTGGCAATTGAGGTCGAACGTTTCACGGTTAGGTCTTAGTTATATACCTCGGTCCTCAGACATTTATCCTCTGGGGTACACAACGATGATAGTGTAGGTGTGCTTATTTTTGTGCTGGTCACTTATCAACTCATGGAGGCAGTCCTTCCCCCAGGGAAGTTCGCTCGTACGCTGGTATACAACTTGAAATCACGCCAACATATATGAATGATCATTTGCATGCTCAGTGTCTTGAAACTTTGGTAATATTATATGAATTATATATTACTTAATATTAACAAAGATAAGACAGTGCTAATGTACAAATGTTAATTTTTCATATAATATTTTTCTCTCGCAATAGCATGCGATCGATCGCTTTCGCAATTTGACGAACATTCAGGTCCATGCAAATTGTTTCTATTCATGTTTAATCGTGCAAACAAACATTAATTTCCTGTTTTTTACATTGGCAGCGAAACGTGTCCAAATCGCATCGGTACCAGCAGTTCTAGGACGCCCACCTCGATATCGAGTTCACTAAAGCCAGGCCCAGCTTCAAGATTTACGCAATATGCGACCTGCGTCATGACAGAGAGAGAGAGAGAGAGTGCTGCATTTCCCTGTTGTGTGCCACCGATCTTGCCACCAATAAGGGCTCCACCTAGAGCACCAGAACACCTTTGTTGGTCAGTGCTGTTAGAGGAGACGGCACTCCTGCTATGCCGCTGCTTGAAATGAACTGGGCATGATGGGCACACCTGTAAGCGCCAGTGTTGCGGTTGACTGCAAGATGATGCAGATTGAGCTCACACACGGCGTACAACAATCTGCGAAGCTACGAACACTACCTAACCTAACCTTATTATCCGCCCATCATTTTGAGGGCCGGCCATTTTCCTCGGAGGCGTCCGCTGGTCATGAAAGTGGCCGTTGTCAGCGGTGCTTCAGCAGGCGCCATGGGAGGGGCTTATCCCTTAAGCGAACCATAATGCCTTACGCTTGAATCACTAGCGAGGGGCTTATGCTCCATGGCGACACTTTTTCGTTCTCTGATATTCCGAGCCTAATCTCACATATATGTAAGCTGGCATCATATTAATACGTGGCCAGCAGTGTTTCAACCTCAATATAGCTCTAGCATGATGCAAGTGCGATGTCGGGTTGACCGTGTGTGTTTGTCTGCATATCGATTAAGACAGGATGCTCGTCAAAGCACATGACGCCCTCTCAGGTTCAGAGCGACAGAGGGCGCAAAACAGAGACAAACAATTACCGGTGACGCGGCGCGGAAGCGCGCAGTTGCCGTAATCATGTCGCGTTGACTTATGTTCTAGTGGAATAAAGAGTGCAATACATACGCTCTACATGATGCTGTTTTCTATCGACCTCTAAATACCACTTGTACCGTACTTGACGTATAGTGCTTTCTTCTCTAACACAATTGCTATCTCACGTGAACATTGTCAACTAACTGCATCTACATATGTTTCCATATTATAACTACCAGGCAAACCACTTACCATCACCACCACTAGTTTGCTATTAGTATAGGTCAGGTTGTGCCAAAACTCGGGCACAAGGTCCGCGTTCACATGTTGCCCTTCTTGTGCACTTCATTCATATCATGTCGACCTCTTGGGGCAGAAGTAGTGCGAAAAACGATTCCAGAACCTTGGTGGTAAAAAAAGGGAACCATGAGCTGTGAGGACTACAACGTTTTAGACACAATGTTCTCGGAAGACCCATAACTAAAGAAATAGATCATTCAAGACACCGAAGTCTGATACGGAAACTCGTTGTCTCACTGTCCCCAAGAGAAGTGAGGCTGCTCTTGGGCAGGTTGTCGTACTACTAAGTCTCGGGGAAACTCATGAATTTGTGGCCGATACGTTTTATCGCGCTCCAGATCAGAAATGAAAGCCAAACGCGGCGAATGAAGACGACTGTCGTACTCTCGCAATTTGTGTAGAAGTTTAACTTTAAGACAAAACAAAAGAGTAAGGCACCCAACCCTTGTTAAATAAACAATAGTAAACGTTGCTTTAGTGCAAGCATTTAAATGTAAGACTAATACATTTACCCGGGAACTTATGCATCAACATATATATATATATATATATATTATTGTAATTTCAAATAATTGTGCATTCTCTCAAATTGATCTTTGAATGTGGTACAGTATTCCTGTTGCAGATTGCCGGCCACAGGGTCACTGTTCTCCTACTTTATTATAATAATAATCGTGCCATTTGTTCGCAGACTCGGTTTACCCATTCTCATATGATGTTCATGGAGAACGGGCCTCGATGTGAGCGTCAGACAGATAGATGATGACACTCTGCCGACGCCATTGATGACAAATTTCAGATTTTCAACCATTGTGCCATAATGAACGCCCCAGTGTTGGATTCGGCCGTTTTTGCTGCAGTTGAGACTGAATAAAAATATTTTAATAGGCCGATAGGATCGTGCTGCCCTGCCAGAGTGTCACTCTACTCTTTACACTATACCCTTCCGTAATTACTCTCTGTAGTGGGAACAGGTGGAATTCTGTTTCATTTCGTCGTCCTTCTGACTAAGAGGTAAGTGATCTAGTCAACCTAGGATCTCATTACCTAGGCTTGTTCAACACACTAGCTTATCAACAAATGCGAGGAATCGTCTATGTTTGTCTCCATCCAAATCTCCACCAGTTCATGTGTTCGTATCAGCGACAGCACTAGTGTGCGGAGGCATCCTCTCCCGCTAGTGCCTGGGGACGCCGCCTCTCTCCCACCTACAAGCGAACAGGTTAGGCGACTACTGCCGGAGTCAGCTGTTCAGACCGTCTTCACAGAGACCGGTGGTTTCCGCCTGTAATAGGAGTGGATGATCGTGTTGTGACAAACGTTAGTCAGAGTAATCGTAGAAGAAGCTGGCTGATTTCTATTTGTAATCAATATAGAGCTCAGTAGATAACTATAGTGAAGTAATTGCCTTAAATACTTATACACGGTGGCGAATAATCAGCTGGGCTGTGGAAGTTGCATCTTATTGTCTTATATATGCTGATGAACAAAATCTTCTCACCGCCAATGTACGAAACACAGTAGCCCGACTCGTGGGAGAGATAAGTTGACTTCAGTAATTTCACATGTGCACGCTGGAAGTTGCTACGGTGGATATGCTGAGGAATTGCGTGAACTGCAATCATACCTTCTTGACCGCTCACAAACGAAGACAGAATATAGTACGCAATGCGTTCAGTTTCACTTCTCCAGATGTTAATCACAGTAAATAAATGTGAACGTGCACTCCCGGTCCGAGGCGAGATGTTTGGCTTTGGAAAATGCCAAACTGTTATTAAAAAAAGCCAAGAAAAAGCTATTTAAAAAATATGTCCATATTAGAAAAAGGGAAATTTTGCTCACGCTGCTATACTTAACAAATTTTAATACGATAATCTACTCCTTTGAAAAAGTATTTCAAATAAGGTTCTCATCGAAAAGGATGTACATACTTTCACTGAGTAGTGACATAAGTATGTTAAATAGTAAGTAAGCTAATCGACATCGCGATCATCGGTGTGCGGTCAACAATCCACTATCCGTTGAGTTTCTACGTCGATAGAACAGGGAGAGGGTCACGTGTCGCGATCGACAACGAAGTCCATTAACCATTCAAGAACAAATCTAATAACATCATAAGGAGACATCTTTCCCTATATTCGAGACTCTTCTTCGTTTATTCTGTTACAGGTGCTACCATAGTGATTTGAAGCCGAAAGATCACCCGCGTTGCTATTCGTAAATCCTGCCAAACGCAATGGCTAGGACGCTGTTGTTCGCATGGATCGTACTATTATCCTGCTACGGGGCTTGCGCACTGGACTTCGTTATACTTGCCTTACAGCATCCTGCGGGATATTGCCGATCCACATTCAAGTATGAATTTCATGATATGCATTTTGCGCATTTCAAATCTACGGGCATAGGGGCTCGAGTCCCATTGTTGCACATTTGCAGTTAAGGGGTCCCTACGAAGCATTGTAAGAGCGGTTCCGTGGCGATGAGGTTATGTCGAGGTTGAAGGCATCCTCGCAATATACCATTAACCGTATTGAATTATATTTGCATAGAATGCAATGATACTAGGCAGTATATTTAGTACTGCGACCTTTGAACAAAGATACCTTGAAATTGAATGGATTGCTTACTGTGCAATGTAACACTCTGTTCCAGCTACTCGAAGACTGTATATTGTAAATTTTGTTTATTTTTAATTTGCAATAGTCTCACGCAAATTGCCTTAGTGGCTTACCATCGAATCGTTATCTTCATCGTATCCACGCGCGTACATATATTTTAACCCTGATATTCATCGTCCTGTGTATGAGACAGAAACCGGTGTCAAGAGCGTAATATGCGGGACCACTTCACGATTCATGGCCTATGGCCGTCTCTGGCAACGCCCGGTGCCAAATTTGAAAACTGTCAACTCTACGAGCAGTTCAACGCGAAGGACCTCGCTCCCATTCGTGGTAAGCGTTAGTAACTACCGTCTGTTTTGTCAGTTTAGTTATTTATGCCCGTTCTTATTTCGTTTCATTGTTGGCTCGCCATACAATTTTCAGAATTCTTTTGCAAATGCGCTTTCCAACATGTTAACTGTACCTGTATCACTATTGCGAATCGCGCAATTGTTCTTGGAGGTCAATGATTATTGCGATCGTGATTGGCGATATACCCAGTGGCAAATGTAAGAAGCGCCTGGATTGGCCTGAATTCAAGTCGACTTCAATGATCAGTAAAAGAAGTTCACACCTGGCGGAGTTTCACGGTCATCTAAGCACACTGTCCCAAAGTCGGTCCAGTCGCCGGTAGAAGTTGGTTTTCGGAAATATTTATAGTAGTAGTTAAATAAAAATGGAGATAAACAAATTGAGATAAATAAAACATCATAAAAAAAATCCATGATGATATTTCAAAAAACCAAATGTTGATCAAAATGTTGTCCAATCAGAGGCCATTTGTGAAAAATTATTTCCACATACCTAGAGGTAGGATGGGTGTTACGATTTTGTAGACGAGTAATCGGAAAGAGAGTCAGATATGCTTGCTTAAGTTCTCTCGCGAGAACTTAAGCATTGTGAAACTGCAGTTCCGAAAATAAACCTCAAATGAAATGAAATATATTTGGGTTTTCAGCTCGCCTTGAAGAAGTATGGCCATCAGTGAAGACGAACAATCCTGTACAGTTCTGGATGCACGAATGGAAAAAGCATGGCACTTGTGGTCTTTCGATTCCTGCGCTCACCGGAGCCTTGAGGTTGGTCACTCGACGAAAAGCCTCGTGGTGGTTGTGGAACACTACCATGTTCACTATGCTATGCTAATCGGAAATACTGCACACGTGTGCAGTATTTCCGATTAGCATACGAAAGTGTGACTGTTTAAGATAGAAAGTAAATTGCACCATTAGGTTTGTTAGATGCAGCTATATCGTGAGCAAGGTTGCACGATTAGTTAAGAGCGCTACGGTGGACAGTCAACATTAGCAGTCTCGAAGAGTTTATACATGTATTAATATATTTACTCGACTGGCTCTGGAAAGCATCGGAGTACCGCTGATTAATTTCTCTTAAAAACCTATCATCTCATGAAAAGCAACATCACCCCTTGGGAGACCGCGCCTAAGACTATGTAAATATTTCCGGGCTGATCCACAGCCTTAAACATTTAACTCAGTTCACGATACAACTGTGTTTGGCATTGCTTCATACGACGGACCCCTTGAAATACAAATATGCAACGGTAGGGATCGAACCCGTGCACATATGCATCTCCTCCGGTTGCAAGGCCCACAGGAATTTACGACAGAACCGAACTCAATATTCAGTTAGGGGTCCACCCTATATAGCAATGCCGAAAGCAGCCATGCCCTCGACTTTAAATGTTGGTTAAGGATTTGCCCGCAATATTTACTTTAAGGCGGTGTTCTGTGGATTTTTTTTTGCTGTAAACTCTTATGTCGTTAATATGCTGAATTTAAAGAATAATGACCAACTTGCCTTAGAAGACGGTAGGTCCAAGTTAAACACGTGCACCGTCTCTCGAATTTATATATATAACGTGGTTTTATCATTTCGCGTTTCGTATTGTCCATTAGATACTTCAACACGACGTTGGAATTATTTAAACGCTTCGATCTGACGGAGTTCCTTGAAAATGACGGTATCCGGCCATCCACTAAGATTCCTTACACAATCGCCGATTTCCAGCACGCGCTGAAGAACGATCTCCACTCAAAGGTACGAACTTGTTTATAGTAACGTGAAGTTTCAATGGTACCTGTCAGCCGCCAATTTCGGATAAAATATTGGAATATTGCTGTTTAATAGATAATACAAACAAGACTGTTGTCATTTTCTTCTCTCTAAGAGAAGCTACCAACCTGGATCGCCGCACATACGTATGCTAACATAGAACTGTGCCCCAAATAGTATACACAATTATGACGAAGAAGCTGTGAATGTCTTAAGAACCAGGACGCATACGGCAATAATCTGTGTATAAGAATTCCGTTCGTATTTATTAACACCGAGTGCATATGGACTCACAGGATAGCGGCGTATTATTTATTAGATTGTATATATCACAGTTATGCATGTCATCTCTGCCATCAGAGCTGATCATGTATTGTAGTTATAATATGAATCTCTTCCCTATTGTGAGTTCAGTACGTTACGAGATTCCAATGCTAACTTAGCATAGGTTCGAATGCCAAGTACTTAAAACGATAAAAAAAATCACTAAATTTCGAAGCAATAGTTTTTTTTAGCTGACCCTCAGCTGTTCTCCTATGTGACAGGTCTGAGCATGTAACCTTTAGGTATTACTATGAAGAAACATTGGTAACTAATATATCGTAGCTTTATCTTTCTAGGCCAACCTGGTCTGTGATCAAGCCGACGGCTTTAAGTATCCTGTGCTCACGGAAATACGTTTCTGTCTGAATTCGGACTTTAAACCGATTGACTGTCCTAAGAAGAAGGAACGCTGTGGAAAGGACAAAATTTATTATCTACCTCTCAGAGGCGAGGGCCGCCTTCCAGGATCTACGAGCAGAGCCCACGGCAGCCAATATACCAACGGCCCTATAAGCGGCATGTTTATGGTGGGAACTCTTGTTGCCACAGGGCTATTCGCAGCGCTACACATAGCAAGACACAGAGTTCTTCCCTGACTCGGCATTTGTAGGTTTTTAACTTCGCGAAGAATTATATTTTAACACCTGCTTAAGTTCTCGTTTCAGTCCACAAGCGCCGATGGCAAACAAGGGATATTTAAAGCTGTAGCTGTTTCCTAAATTTTTTTCGCTGAGAAATAATAGGTCCACTGAGACCAGGAACTGTGTTATACCTTCAGCATGAATTGTCGTTCTCAATTCTCTAAGCTCTGAAAGGCTTCTAAGAAGCCACTGGCTTATTCGCTGGCATTTGGATCTATTGCAAAGAGGCTACTCTCTCTCTTTAATCTGACTCTGTTGACAATGACCCAGCTGGCTGAGTTCTGTAACAATTTCTTTAAGGGTCTCAAGATTAGGCATCCGCCTTGGGTTCCTCCCTACACAACAGTTATCCTTGGCCAGATAATGCCGCAAATACTGGCATATTAATACAATTTTAATACAAGACATGCGTACCTAAGGAAAGGAATAGAGGAAGGTGTTCGTTTGACGCATAAATGGCTGAATGATCGTAATATACATGCTTATCTCAATTGCTGAAATGAACACTAATATATTCTTGATGTGTATGCACGGTTCATTATGCAACATAACTCCAAAGAGGGACGAAAGGAGAAGGCAGAGAGGGAGAGAGAGAAAGAGTGAGATATCAAGATCTGTTGCATTCCCTTTAGCTCGATAGTAGGTCCAGCTACGATAAACCACACCGTCTAGTTCAACAACCAAATACAACTTGTTGTTCTCGTTGGAGTAAATAACACCAGATGTACACTGACTCTCCTTGCAAAGAGCTCTCGAAATGGGTCAAATGACATGACTATTTAAGTATCTGATCTTGTTTCTGCTAGATCTCCTTGATTGTGTTTTTATTTATAGGGCGGCCCTATAGGAAGCTACAGAGCGTTAGGTTACTAAACACATTTATTTTCAGTTACTCATATAAGCGTTGTGTTTGTTGTGTTAGGAATATTCTCCACGTTTGGATTTGTCATATTCGAGTAGGTAGAGATAGGTAGATCAAGGCATGAACCTGATTTGACACTCGCATTTGATCTCGCATCTCGTTCCTTAGCTCGACAAAAGGAACGAACAGATTCATGTGGCAACTGCGTACAACGACAAGGAGCAAATGATCTCATAACTCGTAATTTGTTATTGTGAGTTTTGGCTAATTCGTTAATTGTCAGTAATAAGATAATTAATAAAAAAAACACTATATTGCTTGTCTAAATGAGCTGGGTTTTTACTAAACAAACGAATGTGAATAATCTGAAAGTGGACAAAATTCAGAAGGGATCAGTCACCTTCCTTATTATATCTATGTTTTCTAGATTTCTGTTATTATTCCGCACTGCATTTCTACTAAAGCCTATTTTTTGTCTCAAGGAAGAGAAAAGAGGTTAGAAGACCTGTATCCTCAATTCTTGCATTAGGGTCCAGCCGACCGGAACTGCAGATCTCTCTATAAATCGACAATACCCTTCTTGAATGCGTTGTGGTATATGTTCAGGCTGAAGCTGTTTAGGGAGGGGAAAAAGCGACAAAGGTTGGCTGGGCAATGCCTCAATCAAAGTCCTCAAATGTTTCATTCAACAGTTCCACTCATTAGAGATTAGTAAGGGCGTCTGTGATATGAACGAGGAGTTACTCGCAAGACGCACTACAACATATCGGTTGCTGCTGGCAATCATCTTGAAAATCTTGCGGCTGAAAATGTTATGACTGAAGATGCCCGTGTTCGTACCTAAACTACACATGAATCCTTGTACTTTATGTTTACTCAAATGACCTTAGAAACGAAAGGAAGACAAGCTTTCATTCCAGCCGTAAAGCTAAAACATTTCTAAGACTTAGGCAACCTGTCAGTTGGTTTTGGTCCCTTGGTCACTATTTAAACTGAGGATTGCCAAACAAATTGCGCTTGAGTATTTCGCTATGACCACTAAATAGAGAAGGTAAAATTAGCAGAAACAGCAAAAGCTGCATTAACTTGGGGCCTACTGCTGGACTTAGGGTCAAGCTTCTTTGAAATCTCTAATGATTAGGAAGAGCCTACCAACCAACGCAATGATTATTATTATTATTATTTTCAGCACACGTTCGTTGAACAAACACATATGAATTAGAACAGCATTGTTTTGCGTAATTGTGTGTAGTATTCGTTTATTTATTTTCTGTGCCTAGAGACCTAGCAACAATAACAATGTGACTCTACGGACTTCTATTACTTTCGCCTCAGTTTCGTTCAACCCGCTTGAGAAGCAAATGCGGACTTTCAGCTAGATCACCGTTAAATCATTAATCATGAACACGATAATTGCCAACATCATCATATGACACTGTTGTATCACATCATGAGATATTGCCGTAGTCTATTGTATGTCTATAAGTAAACATCCCTTCAAGGCCATTGATGGGTTCAGTGTAACTGTACCCACTGTAGTGGAGAAAAGTATTGTATTTTTTAATGATCATATCACGCCATAGATTGATTTCTGCCAGTGGATGACAGCCGCTTTTAAGGTTGGCCTGAATTAAAACACTTCCCAGCTGAGTATACTTGTGTGTGTGTATGTATATTATACATAATGATAAATTTGTGGACCGCTCCCGTATTTGTGCTTCCGCAGTTGCATCTGGCTCTTTTCAATGCAGATCTAGGTTCAACTTCAATTTATTATTCACAACCAAAACAGCGTTCATTCCATTTGTGATCATTTCAGCTGTGCAGCCGTAATTCTCCGTAGAGGAAATAAATCATACTCTTAGTTGACTGAACACAAAAATACCAAAAGCACATTTTGTTGCATGAGCTTCAGTATAATGTTTCTATGTTGAGTTGCCCTGTATTCTAGATGTTTCATTGTAATTGGCAGTATGGAAAATATATCTGGGCATAGACGAGATAAACACAGAACCGCCGTCAACTGAATTGTTACTGATAGGGCCACAATACGAAACTAAAGTACTTTATACTACAATTTTATAACCGAATTGATCTGAACCAAATTTTCGAACCTTTTCCAATGAAGGTATTCCAGCCGCAACAATCAAATGTATGCTTTTAATCAATCGCTTAACGCTCTTGTATAGGACAGATGATGCATCAATTTCTCAGGCTAATTAGTAGACTCACTGTGTTCACAGCTGTCTAAACATATTTCGATAACAGCCAGAAGGATAAAGCGCCATCGTGGTTATTAATAGCGCGATTATGGTTCTGCTAATGTCGTTATCATTAACGGCCGCTTCTGCTAATGTCATTATAATTAAATGTCGAACAATAGTTGCCGCGTTGTTGTGCAGACTACAATTCAGAATAAGAACGCCATTAAGCCATTGTTGACTACGCAGAACGAAACGTTATGCCTATTATAGCTAAATGTGCGTGAAGACACACATTGGATAGATCGTACGAAAGAAAGTTTGTTTGGACAGCTGTCTTGTTCATTTCAATGTCCTCTGCCAAAATCATTTATATCTGCTAATTGTATGAAGATCTACAAGCCCAGATGGTGATCGCGGGTGTCAGAATTGTACTAACCAAATGGTCATATTTCGGTGTTGATGATACTACTACTACAAAGGAAACTCCTAAAAAATAATAATACCCAAGTGTAGTTCGGAGCCATCTAATCGGCAGCGCCAACAGGTCACACCTAATCCAACTGAACATCGACATACCCTCGTCATTGTAAGTTTACTTCAATTCCTCTGAAGGTCGTCGTTCTTAGCTGATATTCGCACGCAAGATAAACAACCGGACCTCTCGTGGCGGGCAATAAAAAAGCCCAACCTCGAATCTGAGTCCAGTCGGTCGTTATGTTGAAATTCGTCAAACTATAACCACTAGCGACAGTATATGACTGTCACAATAATAAGAATCTTCTCATTGAACTCCTCGGAGACTTTTGCCTGCTTGGTTATTTACTTGTTCCTTTATCGTGACGTGGGACTGTAACCCGTTCAAATGTGTTTGCTAGTTATATTTGTTTGGTGCTATTTGTTGTCTATCGAACGAATTCGTGGATTTGCTTAATTGGCTAGATACAACGGATGCTCAACCGCGTTACAAACAAGAACGTGTGCAGTTTGAGTTCGTCAGCGGAACACTAATTACGCTGACAGCTTCGAAATGCGCGTCGGATGGTTACAACATACTGTTGTCGACCTTATGGTCAACAGTCCCCTCAGCGGAAATAAGAAATGAGTGCTTTCCTCTGTCAATTTTTAACCAATCGACGGATTACTAACTCAGAACCTCATCGTTCAGCTTTGTTTGCCGCTACGAATGAATAAATTGTACGATACCAAAGATTTGTTTTACAAGCGAAATTGACCGAGTCGAAAATCGTTCCCGGGTCGCATGTCCTCTGATATTCAGCAAATTTAAATGCGTTTTTACCCCTAGAAAGCCGTTTTGGCTGTCGTTAGCAGCCAGTGACATTGAAATTTTATAGGAAAAATAGAATAGTCGATATCGGCACATAGCGTCATGAATCAGAAAAAGCAGAGAGGCGCTGCGGGTATCCATTTAACAAGGAAGATCGGGCATAACCTGTTCCTAGCACGTCTAGTGTAGCTGTTTACAATAACAACAACGAGTATCGCTTCAGTTTCAATAATGACACAATCGAGTAATAACAATACGTCAATGATCATCACTAACATCATCAACAGCAGCATCATCACCAGATAAATTTGTAATCGACATTTCTGCCGTGTTTTTCATTCGTATTCGTCATCTTTCCCTCATCTCCTCTTTCCTTTTCTTGTCTCTCGCACGCCCTTTTTATCTCATTTGTGCCAGCCGTGTTCTATTCATAATTAGTTGTAAGCGTAGGTTGTATGAGTTATATTGTTGGTTTTCATCACGCTCTCGAAGTGGATGGCAGAACTACTCCGCTGGAGCTTCATCATCAGCCTCAAGTACATCCGCTTCATCTGAAAAGAAAGGAAAGAAGTTCTTGTATTAATTTAGATGAGGAGATTTTGGCCGAGCAGACTTTATAGACTTCGTCTAGGCACAAGGTACATTGGCCGTATTCGGCAAAATATTCATCTATTACGATTACATCAACTTGTACAATCAACGTAAGAGGGAATCTTTTAGAAGCTCCTTGAATCTTCAACATCGCCTAACAATTATAGCTGACGTTCGTTCGAGGATTGGTTTGCATACCTTTGCTATTCGCTGAAGGCTCGGGTGGAATCCATTCCGTGACACAGCTCGTTGAGATGTCAAGCCGCAATCTTACATAGGGCGTCTTGGCGTAACTCACCCCGCTGGCACCAGTTATAAGCTCCAGTTCCGGTAGGGATTTGAGGCCTTTCGTACGGGCATCTATAAATATAAATAGCGGATGATTCTTTCAGTGATGGGGCACATGCTGTATTAGCTAGGCTATTTAGAAGGAAAATGAATATGTACAAGATGCAACTAAGGCGGACTGGGGTAGGTGTTTTGGCGCGAACGTCTCACATCTAGCAAGTACAATGTGTTCACTACCGTCAACACGTGTATTAGTGTAGTTTATATCGGCCTGTCTAGAATTCAGGCCCGCAACGGGAATTAGTATGGACAGAATTTAAGAGATTATTCGTGTATATCAATTACGAATTAACAAGAAGGACACCT
This sequence comes from Stratiolaelaps scimitus, assembly GCA_019614645.1. Lineage (NCBI taxonomy): Eukaryota > Metazoa > Arthropoda > Arachnida > Mesostigmata > Laelapidae > Stratiolaelaps > Stratiolaelaps scimitus. The sequence goes on from JABWDB010000029.1 coordinate 3,971,989, forward strand.
CAATAAGAGCATCTTATTGAGTTCTAGGACGCTTTCTTCGAAAGGTCAATTTATTGGCATACCTGTTGCGTCGGGAGCGACACGGTTCGCCAATGGCTGCTTTGAAGGCGAGAAGGATGGACGCATATTGAGAGCCTTGACGGCTTCGTCAACGAAGTGATTCGTCACGTGTCTGCATCCGCTGATGTCAATCGTTGTAAGAGTTGGACACAGTGATACTAGAGCTATCAGTCCCTCGTCGGCGAGAGCTGGACAACCCCGAACCTCAAGATGCTCGAGAGCGCCCTGAGTGGAAAGCGCACGAAGTCCAGCATCATTTAGTTTGTCGAGATATGACGCCTTCAGCGTCGTCAAGTTTAAACATTGGCTCAACGCACTGAAGGCAAGATTCGTCAGCCGGTAGCAACGCGAAACGTCAAGAACTCTTAGGCGGGTACAGGTGCGGGCCAATACACAAGCGACATCATCAGTCACTTCGGAATTTTCTGCCAGATACGCCTCTTCGAGTTGCTGCAGTTTGTGAAGTGCAGTACAAAGGCCCGCAGAAGTGAGACTCTTCAAGGATTTCCCCTCGAGCTTAATTCTGGAATATTTGACAAATATTAGCAAGTGGATTAGCCGGTAGTTTCTGTTTTTTTTTTCTGTTAGATTAGCCGTCCAAGTAAGGACGTTGTAAGAACTCGCACAACTGCCTTGTAAATGAGTGATTAATTTGAAAACTGATCGCATGCACTTTGTACAAAATAACAGCCGAGGTTTCGTTGGAACAACAATTGATATCGTTAAGCAATCCTGTCACTTTTTAAGTAAGACTTGAGTCACATCATATTAGCACGAAATTGATAGAGTGAACTTACATTTTGATCGCGCGCAGATTCGAGCAGACATAGTTGAGGTCCTTATCGCTGAGCTGGGTGACTGAGTTGAGGCTGAGGCTCTGAAGAAATGAGCACTTGGTGGCGAGTTTCACGAAACCCGAGTGCGTTACCCCGACACACGAATCAAGGACGACGCAGCGAAGACGCTGGCCGCTCATGTGAAAGCACTGGCCCGTTAGTTTTGAGACCCCCGATAAATCGATGTGCTCTAGGTGCTTGCAAAGGTGGAACAGCCACCAGAGGCCCTTTTCGCCTATGTCGCGACACCCTGCCAGCTCGACCTGTGATTTCGATCACAACGAGAACAATTCACCACAATTATCGTATGATCATGTCTGCCTCCGCATACATGTCCTGAGTACAGGTTCGGTACAAACGAGTTTGTTAAGCCGTCAATAAGTACATAAAATATAGACTGTTGAGAGCACTACCTGATGTAATAATGCATTCGCGAGTCGAGTAGACGCCTTAGCCCAACACAAGCAGAAATTTCATTAATGAGTGATTTTCTGAGAAAACCTCACTTGACATTAAACACGATGAAGCAAATTGTTAAGGCTAAAACAAAACCACGAATCAACAGAACTATTATTGATAGTCATTCACTATAGGTGGACAGACACCTCAAAATGATGGATCTCACCTTGCGCAGATTCGGACACTTCTGCGCCACCTGCTGCAGCGATACATTGGTTAGCGGCAATCCCGACATGTTCAACTGCTCCAAATGGGGACACGTTTGCGCAACTTGCTCCGCGGCTTCGCCACCAGCCATTGTGTGCTTCACCGTTGAGAGATCTATTCGTCGAAGGGAGCCCTTACAACGCGTCAACAAGGCTCGGAATATGTCGACAGTCAAGGCTAAAGTTGGGGTCAGATACGAGATAATTAAACAGTACGTGAGCCACGTTGTCATCAATACATTCACAGCCATCGAGTGTGTCAGTGTGCTTGGTGAATGCAGAATGTCAATGGGTACATTGAGGGGGACACATGCGTGAGGCAAAGGATTACAATATCTATGGTAAAACCGGAGGATATTTCTTACGCTGCTTGGTTGTGAATGACTTGAGGGCAAACTCCAGATCCTCTTCAGAGGTCCATAGCTTTAATGCCAGCCGCTGCCAACGTTTACAGACGCGTTCCATTAGAACTCGAGTGCGCCAGTCCAATCGTGCCAAGATGGCGGACATTACCTAGAGTGTGGCAGAGGAAGTATTGATAAACAAAGACATATATTAATGACATATTCATACATATATATGTATAGATGGTACGTGCAGCTCGATTTTCTGAACTGCCAAATGTAAACGAGATATTTGGCAAGAGCTAGTGCTGGCGGTGTTGTACTGAGAGATCCCGCTAATGAGGCAGTATAGAAATCCAGCGAGATGGCGTAGCCGCTTAGAACTCTTATTGGGTGACTTGTCATAAATCTGCGCGGCATTTCACACGGCAAATCGATGTGTGAAACGCCTGCCTGACCTTGCAGATTTTTCTATAAGGCTGTAATTAAACGAACCTAAATAACGGCTACCATGAACGCTGCAATAGCCGCTAATAAATATACAGTATATCATAGCGTATTGTACAAATGTGTGTATATGAATTATCTGCATCAGATCATCAATCAGATTAATGTACTTTACCTCGTCCGGCATTTGGTTGAGGTTTTCTACGCTCATAACGGGCACGTAGATCGATTCCTCGTCAAGACTCTCATCGATGCCGTCAATTTCATCCTGTTTTTTTTGGTCCACAAAAATGCCAAACACATGTTATCATGAGTTAATTACCGAGCTGCACTAATTAATGAACCCGGCACGAAATTCACCCTAACCAATCCCGTTCGGTTGGATCCGGTTCGTTTCTCGATTCTGCTCAGTGCAGTTCTTCTCAACTCTAATCAATAAATTGATGTTCGTTAATGTTCATAACTTCAAATAGAGCTGTACAAAACTCTTCCCGTATCAGCAATCAACCATCTCCTGTATAGCAGCTACTCACCGTTAGGCGTCGTTCCTTGGCTGCCAGCTGTCGCAATTTGATAGCACGTTTATCGCTGGCGGGCAATAGTCGCAGTGCGCGTCCGTCGCACATGAGCGCCCCCTGACGCCCCGCCTCGAGCGCTCTGTCCGCTTCCTCTTTCTTGGAAAATGTCACAAACCCGAAGCCCCGCGACCAGCGCCGCTCCGTGTCCACGCAGATTGTCGCGTCAATCACCCGCCCGAATGGTGTGAACACTTCGCGCAGATCGGACTTTGTCGCCTGCAATGATTGTTTGGTTACGATTCGTTTTGATGATATTATGCAAGTTTTGGAAAAAAAAATGACAACATTGATTATGATTGGCTTGTTGTTGGCAGACGGGGTCACCTTGCTGAACAGATGAGTTGAACAGTTCTGAATTGGACACCTTTCTATTATATGTCTAACTAACGAGGAACGTTAGCTGGACGGTGTCAGAGCCCTTATGCCGGTAACAAGATCGAGTCTTCTTTGCCTGTGCGTGTACGAATTGCTCTCGAGTACCTAACGATTTATCTAGCACTCCGCTAGATTGAGGGGTATTTTTATTTTCTTTCTCTCTCTCTCTCACACACACTCACCTTGGGCGGGATGTTACCGACGAAAAGTTTCCTATTGAGCAGCACGAAGTCGTCATTTTCACGAACCGAATCGGCGTCTTCGTTCGGCGAGTCGAGATCTCCATCATCATTGTCCTCGCCTTCAGTCCAGCTGCTCTCCCTCTCCTCGTGAAGACCGGCTTCGGAGCGGCGTCGCGGGTCAAAGAGGCGACACTTCCTAGGTGAGGGCGTCTTGCAGAGACGCTCGCGCAGAGCCTGAAACGTCAACACACAAGTATACGATATCGCTAGAGTCTATGACATATATATAATTCCGCAATAGCTCTTCCCAGTATCAAGTGGACGATATACAGCCATGCTATATGACTGATATCTTGTGTGCAGTCAACCGTTGTCATGTCAAATATATCGAATAGTATGAGTGAACATAAAGAAGATCATAAATATGTCAAGACAGTGTAAGAATGGAAATATCTGTTAGTACCTGTTCGGAGAAGACCCAGTTCTCCCTGATCGGTGTAGAGACAGGCGTCGCGGGTAGAGATGAGCGGTAAACAGCACCCGGAGGAAGACCTTCGCCGAGCAGAACTGCATTCAGGCCCAGAAATGCGTCCTGGTGCAACTTCTGCAGATAGCGCAAACGATAGGCGTAAGAATACATGCCCTCGTTTTCTGCCGCAGTCGGACAGTCGGACGGAAAAAGCGGAGATTTTGGTGTTCCCACGTCACGGCCGACAGCAGCTGTGTTTCCTCCGCACACAGTTGGGCCTGGGGCTATAGAGAGTTGGGCTGGACTAAATGCGCCGACACTCTCAAGCCCTGTCTCCGACCGGGCCCGTCCGCGTAGCAAGCCAGCTTTCTGCAATGACGAACACAGGATGCATTTAGATAATCATTCTTGATCAACACACACCTATATATTATATATATAATAATAAAAGTTTAATAAAAAAAACAAAAAAATATATATATATATATAATGACATTAAATTTTTGGTAAATTCTATTTTACCTATTTATGATTAGAACAGGCGTACTTCACCAGATAGGTTGAGTCTAGTGAGAGGGCAAACACCTGACTGTCTCAAACGCTGTTATCGCTGATGTTTAGACACATATATTTAAATATCCAAGCCCGAAACACAGTCGGTACACGGAGTCTAAAGGGGCCATATGCCCTGCACTTTTTGGTTCAGCTGGTAAAAGTGTTCCAATTAGCCTTCGTGCTAAGTGACTGCAGCAGGCGCCGTAACCATTTAGTATGCGAATTCAGTGAATTTAGCCCTTATTCTATAATGAGACCTGAGGTGTTTTAAAAACATATTATAGTTTTTTTTCTGATTTGGTGTTCCAAAGAGACTTAAGCTTTTTGCTTAGATATGTTAACAAGAAAATTAGAGGAATATATTTGTGGCACTTTCATAATTTGTAATTCACGGTACCATAGCAGCCAGGGCAAATATAATGGTAAGGCGATATCTTTCTCTTGGCGAACGTAACCGATAAATTAATTTTTGCATTACGAATTAGTCGCTTTATTGAGTCGTCGTACATCCCCCATATGTAGTTGAAGGCAGATATCTAACCGGCAGTAAGAACCTAAAATAAACTTAGATATAACACCAGCAGACAGTAAAGTAGACTTACTCGGCGACGTTCCACGAGTCGAAGAGCCATATTTATTCACAACAATAATAGCCGCTTACAAAAGGTTGTGCGAGATTTTCGAAGCTCAAATTTTCGATGTTAAGTTGACGAGAATATCACGGCCACTTCGGCGTGCCTTAACTTTATTCCCTCTGATCTTCTTATCGACTAGCGTACGTGCACCAAGACACTTGTTCACTCTCGCAACTGTCTGCTTATAAACGAAGCTCGATGGTATCGATTCATATCTATCAGTGCATACATCGTTGACTTCGGAAATAGTCCCGAGTTGAACTTCATTCGCGACATTGAAAAAAGCACAATTATCGCAGACAAAACGCACTAAACGCTTGAATTCGATGGTCCACTCAAATCACCTAACTGGCCACGTATCTGTTCTATACAATCTACCCAATCACTAGAAGCAGATCAGAACTGCAGTGAACCAGGTGTTGACAACCTATGCACAGCAGAATATTGACGACAGTCGCCAATATTCAAGTAAGGCCTAACAAAGTGCATCTTCGACAAGGATGACATCGCTCGTAGATTGCCGATCGGAAAGCATCACACCAGGTCTTAAGGAGGAATCGATAAAAATCACCCGTCGTCAACTAGATAAAGAACGCCTAGCATTCGAATCGACGCTGCCGTTAGTGAACTCGCTGAGTTGGTACAACTACAGAGCACGCAATTCTCGTCAATAGCAACTGAACTTCTGTCCTCAACGAGACGCGTTCACAAGCAGAAACGGAACGCACAGGCTTGGCAGGTGCGGTCTCACGTGACGAACAACATAGAAATAGAGAGACTATAAGTGACACGCACCATTGGCCACTCGAAATGAACCGATGTCATGTTGGGCTGTGTTGTGTCGATTGCTCGGGCAACATGCGCATGCGCCGTTCTAATCGCGCAGCTTGGACACCGTCTGGACGCTCGGCAGGTGGTTAATGTCTATGGCCAGCTGTACATATACAATGGGATCCATTCTATAAACCCCACTTTAATCGAATTCAATGGCACAGAGGGAGGGGGGAATATCCTTGTCGACGAAGGACTCGCGCAAAATTAATTTGGCCGGCTTTGAATGACGCAACTTTGTCGGATAAACGAGGTTAGTGAACACTCAAAAGTGTCGCGGCGGCAATAACAGTTCCTACACATTGGAAGTGTCACCATGGATTCGTACGACAACGTACAACAACTGTCTAAGTCAAAGCTGTACATTTGGTAAAGGAGCCGAAATCTGAACTGACCCATTGAGTCCCGCCAATTTTCTAGTTGGACGCCCACATCTATTGGGTGTAACTGGATCTAGCGTTACAGCCTTATTGATTATAGTTTAAACAATTGCATAACTTTGATACCCAAAACCAGTTTAATTTTGACACATCTTTAGCAAAAATAAATCGCTTCTCGTTTGCCCCCTATACAGCCTATCATAATCTCACACGAGAATAGATTTTGGAATCGAGACCACTGTCACCCATATGCCCGTATCGATATGTATCGTATATGCCCTAGGTGATGCTTGACACTCATTACCAATTATTCACTTGTGCCACTTTTCAACAAACTCTGAATTCAACAGCTGAAGTAGCAAAATCGTTGAAAACGTATTCTAATGATAAATTTCAGTGCGACGAAGGTTCTTATCAGTTGACTAAATGACTAGGTTACCAACACCTCTATCAGAAATCATACTAACAACCTTGAACAAGACGCATCAAAACAAACAAAGAGAAGGCCACTGCGACACCTGGTGCAGAGAGACATCTCAGGTGCAGTCTCCTCCGTCGGAAACTTCTCTGGCATAGACACATTGAGAATTCTCTTTTGAGCTTAACTGTATTGTTTTCAAAACTATCGTCACACAAAAACTTTGAAATCATAAAACACCAAGGCGATGTGTGTGATCCCCCCCCCACAAAGAGCAGAGCAATGATAACTATGCATCGATCGAATACACACTGGATTTTCTACTTAAATTCAGTAAACGTCGTTATATATTAATCATTATGGCGTATTCAAGTACTGCTATATGATAGCTTAGAAGTCCTATAATACGTAATAATAGTGTAATTCTTACGGTGTCGGAAGGAGGCGGTCGCGGGGGTTTGCAACTCATTTCGAAGAAGCCAATTCAGGAACTTTCGCCAAATTAAGCCAACACGTGCACTCAAATATCTTTCCTTACTGCACTGATTCCATGATGCCGATACGCAAAGAGAACAAGTCTCGAGGTGTCATTCGCTACAACTCAGAGGTGGAAAGTACTCTTTTTCTAAGCTTGGTTCTTAGCTTAAATTTTCAACAAATGTAGTCATCACGGAAAGGTAACAACATGGACGGCTTGAAGCTAACAACACTCGTGCAACGTTTCGCCGACCGAAGCCACAACCCAGCAGCTACCCATCTATCAACAGCTATAGCTGGTACAGTGGCACAGTTCAAGATTCGGCCAGTCTTCTATTGGTCTCTGCTTTCATTCGTTCTTAGCGTCGATGGTTGTCGACGCAACTAGAGTCGAGTCTGCTCTGAGTTGCCGAGCTTGTTCGCTCTATCTCGGTTCGCCACAAGCAGCTGCGTCGATGAAGTAACAATACATACACGAATGCAGCGCCGAGAGACACCGATGGCGCTCCGAGCGTTTTTCAGGTGAATAAATGTTGGCATGATAAACCAGGGTATCGGTACTGACCATCTGAACACGAGTCCGAGACCACAGATTGGTTATAACAGCAGTGTTAGACAACGGACCAGCCAAGAGTCCTACAAGGCGTCTATTGCTTAATGCACGGGTCGCATACGAAGGCTTTCGATACGGTGCACGTGAACTCAGACCAACTACGTTCGCCGCTCTCCCGAAGTGACCAACCTGCCTCAACCACTTACACTAACTGAGGCGGTCATAACCGAGTCGTAACCAGGCATATGCCATTTATCCGACCCATTAATCGACAAATTAATTTTCTTTCTGTCTACTGCAACAATGTCTATCTTAAATTTCAAGAGAGAAAAAGACAATAGTTTTCTTTTTTCAACTTTGAAAACGTTGTCTGCTAGCGTGTTTCTGATTCTTTAAATTCAAATTTGTTAACTAATGATTTTTTTTAAGAATACGCATTTTTTAGTTGCTCTACCGTAAGGATGTGACCCCCTTTAATAAATCGCCCATAGGGTAACGTAATGTGTTGTACACCATAGGTTGATATTAATAATGAATATGGGCCATTCATCCACTACTAAATGCCTCAAAAATTAATCGGTTTGTTTGATAATTCAGTTAAAGATACAGTCATTTATATAGGTTTCCGAATTGTTACTTGAATCAATTTAATTATAGTATACTACCGTGGGGACAAGACAAAGATGGGTAGGTTGTGTGTGACCTATTTACGGCTAATCGGGTTATTGGCTACCGCTTGTGACTAGACCAACAACTGCTGGCTGGCTGGCTGAGTGAGCCGTTAATGTTGCTTGTTGTGGTCAACGTCTTCCCTGTTGCTTTGCTGCATCTACGTTGACTGTCGACGAAAGCGCGATCAGTCAAAACGATCATGACGCTGATGTTGATGGCACCGACGGCAATGCATTGACCCCGGTTACACGATAGCTCTAGAACGACGTGCGTCTCCACACGCAAACACACTCGCACTATATATATAAATATATATATATATATAGATATGCAGGCAGATATATAATTGTACCTAAATATAGTATTAGATATATTCCACACACGGGTTGACGATTGACGATGATTGACAACAACACCAACTGCATAATAGGCCAACAACAAAGCGTTCTTTCTCAACCTGCAGAACGATCGGAGACCTCTATATAGGAATGATTAACACTCGATACGGCTGATTCGGTTCAACGTGAACTAACGTCCAAGGTACCTCGTAAAATGCAGTCTGCAGCGTTAACGGAAACAGTCGCGTCCTGGCGAAATATTCAAGCATATGAGTACATATATAAGCATGTATGCCGTAGTTACGCTTATTCCCTTAATGGGACGAGTATCCGCCTAAATCTACAGGGGTTGTCAGCTATTCACAAACAAAAATCAACTAATAGGACTTTCTTGACAAACAAAGTCTCTCTCTCTTTCTCTTTGATTCAATACCTCATATTGGGATTTACTCTACTCTCAAGTAAGCTTACAGGACTGGCAAGTGCCTTACAGTTACCTGTGAACGAATTAACAGCATTTACCAAATTTAAAACACATTCTCAATGGTGTTCGTTCACGTGGACACACCGCTTAGCCCATATGAAACATACCACGTAATGGTTATATGTAAAATATGAACATGCTTCCATAGTTCCCAGTGGATGAGATGTCATCAATAATTACGATCATTGTGTGTTAAGGCAACGTTCAGCTTACAAATCAATGTTTTAACAATTCCCCTAGTAAATTATATTGATGATACTCGGCACTTTTGGAACATACACGTGTCTGGCATTCCTCCACATCCGCATCCGCATAATATTTTAGTTTGCCGATTAAGTGGAATACACATATGCATATTTCACTAAGAAGGCTTACAGAAATATCATGCGGAGCAGATGGAAAACTGCTTCCGCAGGGGTCTGAAGACCTTGTGCACCCATCCGAGATCGTTTAAGCATCACGCCCGCCGGGCTGCTGTGATTTCGCTGTTATTTCATATTTTTTCATTCCAGCTAAAACGGAGCATGACAGGAGCCATGTGGAAAGATAAAATTTATTCCGCGAGTTGTCGTCTCGCGAGCGTTCCCAGTAATTACATCTTCCATATTTTCCTTACTCACAATAAATGCCAATTGTGTAACATTGCTATTAGGACAAATATGTTCCTAGACATTAGCTGTTCCCATAATTATTGTTGTGATTTTATTACAAATCATTTAATGTCATAAAACAGTATTTAGGTTGTTCAAACATTGCTTATTTTTCTTTGACTGTCTAAAGCTGTAAATATTTCCTGCATCAGATAACGTCCTTTACCATGATAAATTCATAAAAGTCCAAATTATACTGTAGCAGGATATATATATATATACAATATTATGCGCCATTGACTGCTCTGCCCCTGGGTAGTTACTTTGGATTGGACGTTGACGATCATAAAAAACCGTAGTCCATGTGCCTCAGTAACAACAAGTTTACTTCGTCCATTATACACCTTCACATAAATCTATCGCTTTTTCTAAATGAAACCAGTATTTCTACCTAGAATCTACTTTGCTAAATACCAACCTCGAACGGCCGTGGTTCGACTGAAACAACAGCGGTCGTGATGATGCGTTCGCCCTCCACAGCCCAAGAAACACTTTACAATATTGATATTATATGTATTTATGATGCCGAAACAGGACGTTCTTCGTTATACTGTTGGTAACGTCGTTGACGATGTTGGTCTTCCGGGACTTTTTTTTCCTTCCGATGGGAAGACGTGACAAATATCCTCTCCGCTTGATTCTGACAATTGTCGATATTCTACCACTCGAATCAGTTATGACTACTCGACGAACTTTCATTGACTCTATGCACACATCAGCAATCGGCACCACGGTCAATTCAAACCATTCGAGAGACACCCGACGAATTTCAGATGCCTAGGCACACACATACACGCTCGAACGTGCGTACTGACAAAATGAACCGTAACAACTACTACAACAACAACAAGGTGGGTTCTCGCTGCGCAAGAAATAAACTGTTCTCACTAGCTGGTGGTCTGGCTATCCCCGGGGATATATCTAGGCGAGCACGGCACAGATCGGAACAGATTAAGAACAGCAGAGGCTGTGACACTGTGTTGAGTCGGTGCTTGCGCTGTACCACAAAGAGAAGATACGATGTTACACCTCCTGTAGACTTATCGAACATTAACACCTATCAACACAGTACACTCTACAACACAGCCACGATACGCTCTTCTTTCACACGGGACAATATGATGGGAATGGGTGGTTCTTTGCGCGGCAAAGACCTTGACGAACTGACTTTGTCGAATGGACGAACCCCTTGAATCAGCAGGCGAATTCGGTTATACTTCTCTCTGTGTGGACAGATGATACGGTGGTTCTGATTTTAGCGAAGGTGACAAACGTAGTGTGCAATTAGTGAAACGATTCATTTCACTAAGTGTCGAAGAAATGCACTCACTCCTATGAGCACGCACACACACTCACGCTCTCTCTCTGAAAGAGCAGATCTCTATGCACGCGCCGGCCTGACAGGTGAATGTAACGAACGTGTGTTCAGTTGAAGAATTATGGGAATAGTAGAAATTGAATCGTGGAGACAGACATATAGGTAGATAGATAAATAGATACACTGAACGAATCTACTGAGGGAATCGACATTAAGAGCAGTTGTAAGCATATGCGAATTCGCCCTTGCTCGTCAGTGATACGGTTGATGAATGGGCTTTCTTTGGTTTTGTTGTTATATGTTTGTTGTTATGGCTCCTTGCTCGAAGAGATCATAGAATGAATGGGCTTGCTCACGAGAGAGTAGTCTCCAATGCAGCAGCCCGTTGTTTTGTATGAGCGCGGCCATCTTGAGAGTTTCACGAGCAAGGTCATACGATTTAGCGGGTTGGAGCCAGCTAGAAAAAACAGCTTTGCCCCGTTTCTAGCAAATTTCACTGGGCAAATGTCTACTTTGTGTTATGTGACAGATCTAAAAACGTGTGTAAAGAGAAAGCTGATGTTCTAACGCGTCTTCGGTAAAAAATGAAGTCAATGCTCAAATATTGATAAACGTCTTTAATTTAGATGACTCGAGCCAAAAGAGCGGAGCGCCTTCCCCCTTAGACCCTGTTGTCGAAACATTGCGCGATTGATTCGGCTGCCGTGGCGAGGAGCGGATGATGAAACCCATCTGACGGATGGTATTTGAAACATTCGATATTTTTACATATTTTTATATATATTTTTACATGAATCCCAACTGTCGAGTTCGTTTGTATTGGAGATTATGCGGACAGAGTCCCTAATTATTGCACATTTTCATTTCGTTTAGCTAGTAAAAATTTTAGCCGTCATAAACAAGAAGCAGATAATGAGTTGCACTTTATCCATTATTAAGTATGGTACGGGGGTATAATGAATATTATTATAGTTGAAAATAGCCGTAGCTATGAATGAGTTTTGTGATGAAATAACATTTACGTGAGACGGCCACTAATTGGACATGTGAACCTTTTGTCAACGAGTGCTGTTAACGAAAAATAAAGCTGTATTCATGCTTATGCAAAACAATACCTCGATTCATTTTACTGTAGACTACTGTACGTAATCCGTTCGACCGTTGTGCTGACGGGTTGATTACTAGTAGTGTTAATTTGGAACACCGCCGAATAATAAAATTAACAATGATCATCAAACAATAATCATTATCTATGAACAGCTGCTCGTTCCATCTAATCGTGAAAGGGACGAATTCAAACAGATCAGTTAGCCGATCTCTCTGAAGGTGCCATTAAATAGGGGTATGATCACCCGCACTGACTCAGCGTTGCAGCTTCGTAAAAAGTGGCTGCTGTTCTTCGAGCAGCGAAGAACGAGAATAGCAAACGAGCAGATCCATGACGTTCGTCAACGCAGAACGAATGGTCACACATTATTGCAGTCCTATCAGGGCCCTCCGACTATCGAAGTGAGATCAGGCAGTTTACAGTATGAGAGGGGCCGTCCAGGAGTTCAACACGTGTAAGGGTGTTTTGGAGACAGCATAATAAAGTAGTCACGATAGGACCTAGGCGTTCGGTGATACGGGTTAGGTTTAGATACCGTGGACGTTAAATGTTGGCTGAGAGTCATCCTGAAAAAAGGTTTAGATACCCAAGTGGCCTGTATGCACAACTACTAAAGTTGGCGGCGCAACTAAATAAGGGGTAAAGTGCAGTGGTCGCTATGACCCCGTACTATTATGAATATTTACTTTACCATTTTTGTGTTTCTAACTACTGATTTGAATATATCAATTATCTGGCTACTGAAATGTCAGAGTTGGCACTAGGTTTATTCATTTGGCTCCGATTCAGTTGTCACTCTGATACTTGCAGATGGGCTAATTAAATTTCGTGTTATCAACACTGCATATGTAAATTCTGGATCTGAAGAAGGTATCGATCAACCTGTTGCAGAGCATTTGCAGAAGAGGCAGTTACTCTCGAACAAGCGAAACATCGTATCGAAATTTGTTGAATATGTAAGCTAAAAGTATCAGTTGTGGTGAAGATCACTTAAGAAGAATGATCTTAATTAAAAATTGATCTTCAAACAACCAACTGCATAAACAATGGATATCTAGCCATGGTTGGTCGCAATTAATCCAAAGGAACCTTTTGCTAATAAAGATTACTTCGTCGAAATCCACCGTCTGTCCAGACAGCGTTCGTATGGTGCAGTTGTCCCTTGGACACAACGAAACAAGATCTATTTGAGTTCAAAGTTTCCCCAATGTCTGTCTGCAATTTTATAATCACGTGCGGTTTCCCATAATACATCACTTTAGTTCATTGAGCTTCACCAGGGCCAAATGAGATTCCTTGCCATCCTCGTGCGATTCTTGAACAAGTGCACAAATGCAAAGTGTCGAGGTGCAAAACAGTGCGTGAAATGCATATACGACCCGGTCACTGGATACAATAGATAGAAGAAAAATCCAAATCGGTGTGATATATGGAGAACAGTGAATGATATGGTCCGATGGAGAAATAGTTAAACAACTCGCATCAGGCTATTGATTGACGATAGCATGACGGTGCGAGACAGGAAGACAGTTAGGCCCATGCCTTTGCTTAAATAAAACAGCACTGGTCTCCGCGAGGCTTAGCCATTGACCGTACACAAACCAATGTGCGCAACCTCGGACGATGCATCCGGAGGTAATCATAATAGAAGGACTTCTCCTGTGCACAATATCGCCTTCATAACCGTAAGAGTGCGGAATCAATTGTGAATTGGCGAATATGGTTGATTCGAGGCGTTTTTTTGCCACTGCCAGAACCTTTGATGTTATAGAGTCGCAACTTTAATTTTAAACAACTTTCTTGAGTGTGCGGATCTGGCGAGGACGATTGCGGATGGCTTGAATTATATCGCGCTGATAGAAAAATCGGAATTCGTCTTTCCTAATGAGCGCAATGTTCCATGAGGTGAATTATCATTTCTATCTGCTCGTTTGAATCAATCAAATAGTTATATGATGAGCCCCCAATAAGCATTTGTGCATCATCATTATTCTCATCGAAGCCGTCTAAACTCTCGCTCGATTGTGCCCATTTATGTACAGAGAAAACAGGTACTTAATATGTATACGTTAGCCAAGTGTATGCGTCATATATTTAATGAAGAACTCGATTGGCTCACATTTCTAAATGTCACTACTTTATTGCAGCTCTAACCGTAATCAGTTCAGTGAAGGTTTAGGTTGACAATCCGATTAACACCTAAAAAGGCTGGTGCTACATATTCAGGAGGCAGGCCGAATTATCTCAGTCACATGTAGGTCAAATATTATGGAGGAAATGACTGTGACATTCAGATCCCGCATGGAGCTTTCCCATTCGATTACATCACCATTGATTGTGTATTCATTTCTATTAATAGAGATACACAAGACTGTACATTTCGGGATGGAGATCAACATGTCATTCTCACAACACCACTGTTTAACAGCAGTAATGGCTGATTGAAAGAGGAGCCTGCACATCGCACCGATGAATACAATTTCAAAACATCAGCATAGAACTTGTGCTTGACGCCGCGTAGAAAACTATATTTGATATGTAACCAAAGGTGCAGAACAAAAGAGGGCTCAAACCTGGGGCACGCCCGATGGTCACCCGTCATACGTGCTAAGGCTAAACTTTCTATCCGTGAGATAGCATCGGATCTTCCCAGCACTGTGTGGACCTAGTTTGAGAGACAAAAGTTTGAAGATTAATAGGCTATGATTGACGCGGTCGAATGCTTTGGAAAGATCAAGGCAAATGCAATCGTAGTCGACTCTCTCAATTTGAAAGAGAGCCCAGTCATGGATCAGTTCGATCAGCTAGGTTTCGGTGGATCTCCCTTTGGCAAAGCCGGGTTGTTTGCTGTCAAGATGATCATTTATGGAGAGATATGAGTAACAAGTATCTTTTCGAAAATGAGGCACTCTTAGGAGCCCTAGGCCTTTTGGCTGTAGTTACCTTCATGACTCTATCTTTCGCTTTGTGGACAAGGGTGAAAATTGAAGGCTTGACGCTGTCAGGGACTGTCTCGTCCTCGTAGGAGTGGCAAAAGATTAATTTTAACAGTTCAACAAGAGCCAGACCCAATTGCTTGAATAGGATCGGCGGCAAGCCACGGGGGGGGGGCTGCATTTTAACAGTGGCTCCATGATTTTTCGAAGGATAAGATGATCCGTAGTATCCAGCCTTGGATAGTGTGCTCTCACGTTTACAGTAGTCGAGTGGTTAGCAGCTGTGCTTTGGGATCCGAACACTGACCCGAAGAAGGACGTGAAGGTTTCTTGTTTCACCAAATCACCTGACTCCAGGACACCATTAATTTTTTTGGCACCAGTCTCATCTGCACCTTTTACCCGTTTGTTTCAGTATCTGAAGATCTCTCTGCTGTTTCTGAAATTTAGCGCTGACTCTTCCGGGATATGCAGCCGAGTTGAAGCTCTCTTGAGGCGAGCGGCAAGATGCGGGCTCGGATCCGACTTCACAAGAGCCTCCAGTTTTTGGACATGAGGCTGTATTCCATTATGCTCTGAGTGGGGATGTCTTGTTGGTATGAACTCTATGCTGTAAGAGCATGCATAATCTTGAGAAATGATTGGAACATTTCATTTTATTTGCTAGACGACATCGATGAAAGACATCACGCCAGTATACAATAAGCAGCCTCGTTTGGTACTCGTCGTACATTGCACTCCAGAAATTCTGCCCTATGTGTTCACGTTTGAGATCGTTGGATTGACACAATAAGTTGAAACCAACAGCCGAGTGATCCGTGTTGATTGGAGCAGCACATATTTCGAGATCATCGATTCGGTCGTGAACAGTAGGTCTAGAATATATCGTTCGCGCGTAGGCGAGCCGACCAACTGAAAACTACCGTTGGAGATACACGAGTTTACAAAGATCGATTCTTTCGATTTTCTGTCAGCGAGGACAGTTCCATCCCAATCAATGTTTTTGAGATTGAAATCACAGTAAATGACAAGCGGAAGAGTGGCATCATAAGAGTAGTCAAATAGCCTTGCGCAGTCCGAGATCTTTTGTGAGAAGAGGTCAGGATTGTTTATGAGGTAGCATGATACAAAGCGGACCGAAGTGACCTCAAAATGAACATCAACAGTAACCAGTTTCATGGCGCTAAAGCCACAGCACAGAATTTTAGGTTCATATCGACCAAAGCCAGAGTGCCACCTCCTCTGGAACCTCCGTCCTGACCAAACACACTAAACATGGTATAGAAAAACAGTTCAGTGTCTTTTATGTTAGGAATCACAAGTTTCAAGATATTTTATGTGGGGAGTAACATCTATTTCATGAGGTTTTAGTAATGGAACATTACCGCAGCTCAGCTCTGATGGGTTAGAAGGGAGGGACACCTGATCAGAATCATGAGGGCATCCTCAATATCTCGGAGTGAGGGATGAGGGAGAGCGGGAAGAGTGGCAGGTATGGGGGATTGATTGGGAGGCCAGAGCAGTTTGGCCTTAGAGAAAGTAATCGTTGATGTTGGAGGAAAGCTTGGGGATGTGCAGCTTGAGGCCTACGCAAACCTTGACGGCAGGTTGCCAATTGAGATGGTGAATGACAGCAATGACCATGGTGAAGGGGTCATGGTGAGACCCTAGAATGCTTATACTCGACATGCCTCCTGTCTTGACGCCTCGTGAGCGAGGACCTTGATGGTTGATATTGGTCTAAGAGGTGAACTTCACGCCTATGCCGCTGAGGTGGGGCTCCTTGCCCAGAAATTGACAGGACTGCGCCGGTATCTTTTGGATACAGTATTTCTGATTTTTATAACTAAAATTAATGCACTCCGACTTAAAATTGTCATGACAAACAACAGAATTAGAAAGTCATGCTTCTGCTTCTGGAGAGCTGACTGTAGTTCACGATTGCATTCGTCAACCAGCACGGGGTGGACACTGCTCCGTTTGGTGGAGCAAAGTTGAGAGAAGAGCATGCCAGAGTAGAGAATCTGCCTCACGATTCGGTCCTTAGTACGGGAGAGGTTTCTGGTAGATGTCAGGTCACTCAAACCAGTATATGCTTAATTCAATACCATCTCTCAGAGTAGCTATGTTTCGCAAATTGGAGTCGCCATAGATTATTACAACCTTACAAGAGGGGGAGAAGAGGAGGCTTACTGACGTCCTGCTTAACTGGGGCTAGCATTGCTCAGGGCAAGACTTAGTAATCGTATCAGTCAATGACTGATACGAGGCGAGCTCTCACGGGACGCCGCCGTCACCCTCAGGGCTGTTATCCGCGCTTTTTGTCTGGCTTAGAGAGTCAGAGATAGGCTGAAACTTAGCATTGTACTCAGCCTCAGATCTCGCCAGTTCTACCTGAATTCCCCTCCTTCTTTACTATGATGCAGTCTGTTGAGTGGTTATAGTCAACTGTCACGGCCTGTGACATCTGTGTAACAACAGTATAAGCAGCAGAACCACAAATGCTATTCGATGCTTCTAAAGCTCGATTCGCTTGGAACAGTGAACACACACGTAGGGGGTGTCAGATGTGATGTGACGAGCAACGTGCGTCTTGCCATAGAGGCCATTAGAGTATGTGCACTCATATAAACTTTTCGCTCACATCAACTGGTTATGCGGAGTGACTAAGAGTTCCACAGTACATCCAGCATCTCGAAATCATACCAATTGCTGCAACATTTCTTTACGGAATATTACGACATATTCAACAATTTCAATAATTTAGCACTTACAAAATTGTATGCTTCATGCTTGAATGATAGTCGTGTAGAGCTAGTTGTATGGTTGTAAGATACGCGTTCTCACAATTCACATATACTATATATATATATATGTATATTTATTCATTTGTATGCGTGTTTATATATATTTTAATACATTTTCTTTCTTGAGGTTATATTCTTTTTTTTTGCTTATTGGTAAATTTATATATATATATATATATAAATTTGGGATATATAAAAAAAGTTTTATAATATTGATCTTAATATATTCTTCTTATATTGAAGTTATCTTGCTTATTTTCAAGCATCGAAAGCAACGTGTTTCGGGTTTGAACATGTTCGTGGGTTTGAATAGAGAATTTTGTATTGAATCTTTTGGACTTCAATCTGATGCATAACCTGGTATATTTTGAAAAATAATCGACTATTTAAGAAGTGGCCTATATAAAACATCGAGTTGAACTATCGAGACTATATGTGGATATTCCCTCGTTTAATCTCATTCTACAAGTCGTTTCTAAGACCCATAATTATGCACTTGCGTTGCATGTGGTGTAATTATCTGAAATCATTTCAAGACAGTTTGTGCCGTCTGATACATAGATACTCGCTTAACGTTAACAACATGAAGTTCGAGAGAGACGCTGCTGCTGTTGTCGTTGGAGGTTATACGGCGGCCGTGAACGATCCGTCCGCGACCGCACACTGGACCTTACATGACTGTAGCTCCACAATAAAATACGTACTAGGCGAGGCTCGTCGGACGGCAGTAGCAACAACCGTAACAAGATTCCCTGAAGGAGATCGGCGCCCTTAGTTGAACACAAAGCCAGAGAGGGAGAGCGAGAGGAGAAAGAATATGTGTCTGTCTCTCTGGATTCCGACACAACAGTTATGCTGTTGTGTGGTTGACATAGGGAGAGTACAAGAAGTAGTGTCAGTGGTGGTACTATAGCAGTACTAGAACCGATATAGGAGCCGAGTTCACTTTGTGCGATTCACTTGTGTGTGGCTTGCTCCGAGTCATGCGTACTCCATAGACGCCAGCGGCCGTCGTCACTCTAGAACGAGACAGAGAGGGGATACGCGTTAGCGGCTGAGCGCGAGTTGATCGGAGCAGCAAACTAACCAGCAGAGCCATTTGAGGACTCGGCTTAGGAAAGCAGTTACGCAATTTGCCGCTTCCGGCGAAGTGCTTGCGACAATTACCAATGACACAGCGGGTGTTTAGATTCTTAATGTGCTCCTATGTGACGTGTTCAATCATATGCTGAGGTCAGTAAGCGCTCGTGTTTTCCGTTGAGTTCTGTAGATACGATGTAGATTTTCATTAAAGAAGATGCACACACATTTGTTCAAAGGTAAGTAAGCCTGTTGAGGAGAGATATCATTCTCCATTAGTAAATATTATAGAAACGATAACTGTTTGTGAGTGTGTCTACGTGGATGTGCGCATATGAATATCGAGTTAAGGCGTCGAGCGAATATTTGTTGTTCTTATTATGGACATTGCCATGTCTCATATGGGACGTTGGATACCGGTGCTCGAAAGGCGTCTTTCATTCGGCTGCGGCTCCGCAGGCGGCATAGTCTTCGCCTTGGCAATGGTAAAGTCAGTCAACTGGGCATTTGTGTCGAACTCTCTGATCTCATAGTGGCGCTCGTAGCCACCCCACCGAGCGCCATTAGGGTCGCCCACCGGAGAGGAAGAGAGGAATGAAGCCGGCAACTCGGAGTCAGCGCCTTTCGCCGCTAGACTCCGCGAGACTCTCTACTCTTCGAATGCTGGGGGGGGGGGGGTCTAGCTTTACGGGGAAGAGGTGGAACGGGGAAGCTATGGGTGGGTGGGTGGTTGGTGGGTCTTTTCGTCTGTTCCGATGAACATCATCGTCGGCCGTGTGACTGTCGACGCGAACTCGCTGGTCGGGCGGACGGGTGGCGGCTGGTCGGGCGGTCAGTGCCGCCGTTCTACGGGTCCATTGTTATATCGGGCTGATAGCGGAGACTCCTGCTGCTTGCCTCGAACTGGCGCGCACTCGGGTGCGCTCCGAGCTAGTTCTGAGACGGCATCCGGCAGAGAGCGCATGCGCACCGCTGATTCGGATAGGGGCGAACAAGCGGGAACTGGGCCGCTGCTGTTGCTGCTGCAGCGGCGGGGGCTGCTGCTACTGCAAACCGCCGCTGATACCGATGCTGGCCGCCGCTGCTAGAGCTGCTAGCTGATCCTTCGGAGCTTGTCGCTGGCTGTTGAAGTCCTCCTGGTGCTCCGTTGAAGTCCAAGCGGGTCCGAGTGTCGAGTGCGAATTTGGCTTAGTTTGTACCCGTGAGTGCTCATTGAAATCGGATCCCGCCACTTAGAGTGACCAGAGTGGCTAGATCGTCAGGTAAGCACACGCACATACGTGTAGCATGAGTTCAAATTGTGGCGTCTGAGTTGAGACGGAAGCGGAAATCAACACCAAAGTCGGAGACCAACAACCAGTGCGTAACCAGTTGAATTGGCAATTTTAAAGTGCAATGGTTGGTTGCACAGGGAACGCGGCGTCGTTCAATGGTCCATCAAAGGCGATATGAAGATTACTCGAGATCGGTTCAACAACAACTAGAGCAAAACTTAAGCTTTGTAGATCAAATACATCCTACCAAGACGATACCGCTGTTGGATGAAGTTGTGGGCTTAAGTTGCATCAGAGTGGCGATACACGGGTATGCGCAGGGCTTCACATGACTTCAAATTTATGAAAAGCAAACATTATACTCCAACTCGCAGGATGGTAGAAAATATTCAAAAGCGAGGCTTATCATTATTGAGTCATCTCGAATGGCCGAGTTCCTCTTAGAGCTGGTACCGTAGAAATACCCAGCAGCACTCAAAATGATATGGACGTCTTGCGCTCCGAATCGTCACTGAGTCGAGTCGGTCGAAATTCTAAGCTACTATGAGCGGTTGCTGTGCTGGATAACGAATACACACTACCTTGTACTATACATGGATACTTATCTTTATTCCATCGCAAACAAACGACCTGCTTCTAGCCTATGCGAGAGACTATTGATAATCAAACGAAACGAAATATGCCACGCATATATTAGTCAGCAGAGAGTATGGACTGCGCTCTCACGTCACCTACCGAACCTAAATACTTTAACAGTAACATTGATTTAGAAATAAATCTACGTAAACTATCTTACATGTTGATAATCCTACGGCAAACCTTGTGGTGGGGCCGACACCGCACCGGAGCTCATGGGCACGTGGTTCGATACCTGGACCAGATACGTACAGTCTCCTGTTTTAACTCTAACACGTAAAAGCAAGCTCATGAGGTAGTCTTGCCAACGAACTCAAAGGAAAAAAGAATAATTCGCTCACATATTAACCAGGATCAAATTTTTATCACGAATACGTCAGAACGGCGCAGCAACCAATGAATAGCTTCAGGAAACTGGTAAAGTAGATGTACTATTAACAAAGTTGCCCCTGCGTCCTACTCTTATAGCAAATATCGCAACGTCGTTCTTAATGCTAATTCTCATGTTTGTTCTATTTGCCTTCCTGTTTCCCCGCGAAACGGTGGTTTCCCACACTTCAGCATCGATTTCTTAAATTCGCTATGCTTTAGATCAGATTCCAGATATGCAAAATACAGAGAGAAGCTGTTCGAGGATTGGCGGGGTTAAGCAACGTGCTGAAAAACCGATTAATTCTTGCGACACGCCCAAAGATCGGGATAATCCGATCACAACCAAGAATCTACCAACGAGAGATCAAAGCGATTGTCGCGAGCCCCTCAAGGGTTATGTTAGCTGGGTACCGTAATGGCGGGATGTTGTATGGCACAATCATATATTGAAGAAGGCTGGTATATACAATAGTATGCACAGGCATTCTACTTAAGGCGGTAGCGTAAATGGATCTATTATTTTTGACTCTGATTCTTGACCTTCACGGTCTCTGTTACTGCAACGACTCGACCGGGATTAGTATCGGAGGATGTGTTCCCTTTCAACGTCGAATCGCTTCCGTTTGGTTTATGGATGCCAATAAAAAATATAGGAAAATTATACTCCATCTCAAGGTGCGATTACCTGGTGGGCAAGCAATATATATATATATATAGAACGTTCATGAGTTCAACATTTAGCAAACGGCTAAATATGTTTTAATAATGGTACGGCTAAATAGTTTTTCATATTAAGATTGCTAAATAGAGGTGACCCAAATAGGTTCCATTTGTTACCTGTTATTGGTAACCTATTACCATAGGCAGTCGGGCTTGTTTTTGGTGATTAGTATGAATCGCAAACGTTTTCGGGCTGACTCTCAGCCTTAAACATTTCACATCCACGGTTCAACTTTTTGCATTGCTTCGTAAGACGGTCCCCTCAAAAGCAAATGTGCAACAGTGGGCATCGAACCCTACACCTACGTGTCTCCTCCGAAGGTGTGTCTCCTTATTTTGAGTGGAGGGACTTCTCTTCAAATCACGTACACCACCAGAGATATTCTAATCTCCATAAAAGAAGGCCGATCAAGTGCAGGGTTGAGGTGGATGACGAACTGCTACCTCTACCTGCTAAAACCAATCCCCTACTGAGAGTAATATGAATCTACACTGCATATATTGTAAATCTGACCAGTATCGCGGTGGTCACAGTCGCCGCATGTAATAGATTTCAACCTTAAGCTATTATTGCAGAGGGAATAATTAAAAATAAGCCTCGTGGCAAGCTTCAAACGTTCCCACGACGCTACGAATCAATGGAGATTAATAGATTTTAACACTGTCACTTAGGCAGTCGAAAAAAAGGCTTTTGCTAAGGAGACGTTGACCTACCAGCCAGTTGATTAATTCATCGGCAAGCAGCTTATAGGTTTCGGTCAATGATACGTGTGAACTCCTTGTCATTTACTTTGATCGTCCTATTAAAATGGTAGTTTATTTTCGGAATTACCATCTTACAACGCGAAAGTCGCCGAAAAAAAAAGTAAATAAAATGTTATTACATTCGTATTTTGTGACAGACATATAGAAGAAGTAGTATGCAAACTTTTTGCGAGTAGAGATAGCAAATTTCGTGAGGAAGCTGGCCCCATGCTGTCGGCAGATGATTGGCGAGACGATAGCGGCTAGATTCTTTAACGGCAAATGACGTCATAAAGTTAGTCAACGGGCAACGGGTCGATCCTTGCATTACGTTGAGCTTTGATAAAGAAGGCAATGTTTTAGGAAAAATCACTTTTGACATGTTGAATGCAAGCAGCGTCATACGGAGTGAGTACATCTCGCTCAGCGTGGGCAGCCCGAATCTTCTTAGGATGTCGAATCGAATCAATGCGCATCATTCTGGACGACCTCACCTTTGCAAACTACTATTTGGTAGCGTCCCCTTCGAACACGGAATAAGCGCGAGTGATTTTTAAAGATATATAACCACCGCGCCGTGACACCAAGCTCGCAAAGACGGCTCAATATCATTACTACTCCGTAGCATTTGGCAGCACAGGTTTGAAGGTACTTCTGCAACCTGAGGGTTTCATGAAGTGTAAGGTCAAGGCATTTTACCGACGCCGTCCGCGGCACAGTAATATCACAGAGATGTGCTGAGCCAACATAGAGCGCTCTTTAAGGTTGGCGATTGAATCATGTTTGCCTCGTTAGAATTGGTAGCGAGGCGAAAATCTCTCAGATATCTTCACAATATTTTTTACTCCTCCGAGCGCTAGACGGATATCGGTCTGGACTTCAGAAAGACGATTGCAAAACAAAGGCATGGTGCCACCTGCATCGGCAGAAATTCTTCGCGGAGATCTTCCTGGGAACGAAGCTAATGAGTATAATAGACATGGAAGGGGCTTCCCTTTAAATTTTCCGGGCTGACGGACTTAATTTTCCACAACGGACTCCAGGGACTTCCCTGCTGCGTCCCGATGTTTACCTAGCGCCAAGATGATCCTACATTGCAAAACCTTTAAACACCACTCACAGACCACGTTCACACATTTTACCTCTAAATAAGTTCTTTGACCCTCCAATGACTCTATCAGTCATTTACATCGTTGCCTCTTAGCTGCCGCGCCTTTAATGGATGTTCTTAGTTGTTTCGGTAGATTTATTGGCTACCGCTGTTGCTTGCGGAGCCTAATAGAATTAAAAGGTAGTGTCGGGCTCTATAAAGACTATCGATCGTTATTACCCAGAATAGAACACTTTCCGGAACAAACCTGTTCCGTACATTGTGAAGCAAAGTACACTGGATGAAAAGCAATTTCATTCAGTAGTTCAACGGAACGAATGGACAAAAATAAAAGCACCGGGAAAATCGCACACTCCTCTTAGAATTAGCAGACCTATCCAAGTGTCCAACACGTGAATGCTAAGTGCTTATGAAGCACCAAAAGTGGGAGAGTGAGGAAATAAACGGTTCAGAACAGTAATGTTCTCCTTCTTATATAAGAGAGCTTAAGCATTGTAAAATTGCAGCTCCTTTAATAAACCAATAAAACCTTTACCTTTCTCTGCGCTTTCTGTGTGCTATATCATTTGACTTTTTTTTGTCGCCGGGTACTCCTTTTAGTTGGATTCAAAAGGAGTTGTGGGTTCTTAACAATGAACAAACGAGTTAAAAGATTCGAGTATGATACAGATACGCCAGGTCGACAAGGAAATCATGCCGATTCAGTGTCTCATTTGCCTATGTAGTTAGCTTAGTCTTTCTGGAGGCTGGCTACAGAATGTTCCAAAAATACAAAAAACACGACTATACACTCTCAGAGAAATCGCCCTGTAGAATAACTGCAGTGCGCCACGATACAAGACTTCAAGGATTTCGAGACGCTGATTACAGTCGAAAGGGCCTGGCTCTACGCAAATGTTTATAAACAGCATTTAGCAGGATTTTTCGGTTTGTACAACGCCTGTGTAGTACGATTTCAATGGTGATGGGTTTAGCCGTTCACCGACGTTTTAAGCCACGTGTGATTTATAGCTGAAATGAAGGAATTCGTTTGCGCATAAATCCATTTGTGTGCACCCGAAGATGGCCATCTAGTTTCGGAAATGTCGGTTGAGCTTTACCGGTCGTCTGTGTGTCGGCATTGAACGTGATCCGTGGCTGGATAGTAGCCTGTATCTATCATTAGTCGCTGTATATGTCGTTCTTCGATACCATACGTGTCGCGCTGTGGAACAGGTGTTCGTTGGTGACGTGAATTTATGTTTTTAGTGAACTGTGCAGCGTTCTTCAAGACTGTTATTTCCACTGTTTTCATTTGTAAATGTGTTTCTATCGGCTTTTATATCAGAGTCATATACATTCATCGCATATCATTAAATCGCAATGCTCCAACTATAAAAAGCTAAATTTGAATTTTTAAGCCGTTGGTTGTAGTATCTTTATTTATATATGTTAACCTCCGCCCACATAAACATAATCATTACTCAGTGTGTCGAGTACACATCGTATTTCGATTTTAGTTTTCAGATAGACAACGAATTTCGTCATCCATGAGAAAGAGGTGCTAAGCTTATTCATAGATTTTGCCTTTATTTGGCTTTCTTAACATAAAACACGGCCCTCGTAATAGAAATACGTTTGCACAACTTGACGGCCACTTCCCTGGCTATACAAGCTGTAGGTCGCAGGTTCGAGCCCCGTGAAGTGACATAATCCTTTGCTTTAATTCAATAAGGAGCAATTCCACATATATTCATTTACTTCTCTAGAATTATAATTATTTTAGTCGTTAATAAAAGCTAGTAAACCAAATTATTATTAGTAACACGGGATATATTGTGTATATTCGGTATTTCGTAACACTAACTTGATTTGTTTGAGAATAACCACCCCTAAAATATCGGACTGTGCTGAGTGACTCCAATTGAATGGCCGCACATTAAATGTTTCGATGTATCTAAAATCAACGTCAAATAAAAGCTCTAATATGAGTAGTTATATTGACGGATACTATATAACAATAAGCGAGATGGATATATTGATTGATTGCCATAGCGGTTTGGGATTAGGTAAACACAAATAAGAAATGAAGTTGCCATCGTTGATTCTCGACGAATTATTCTTAAATTCTGACGCGATGAACTAGTATAAATGTTAGGCATTAGCACCCTATTGACTACAGTAGTCGTTTACAGACGAGGAGCGGACAGAGGTCCTAGAGAGGAAATTTGGGCTTATAAAGAAGGGAAGCAGCTGAGAGTCAGCTAACCACGTCCTGTCCGCTATGCGTGTGGAGGGGGACGTGTGGTGCTCGTGGCTGGGCCCGTAACACATCTCACCGCCCTGACTGAAGGATTGCTCCAAGTGATACCGCGAAGGGCGGTGCTGTTGAACACTTGTAGACGGGGAGACGGTCATGGTGTTGTTGTCATGCATGAGCATGGCAATACCCCCTTTAAAAAAAGATGTTAAGCATTCGAATGAATGAAATCTATATAATTATAGTCGTCGATTTGAATGTGTGCTTCTACGGGTAACGAAAGTCCAGTATAATAATCATAGTTGAACGAATGATCGACCATCACGAAGAGGAAACGTGAGGTTTACTAATGAATATTTTCGCCTCTTGTCACAAACGAACTCGGAATGGTGCAGAGACGCTCAGTGGAATATTCATTAATTCATTCGTACTGTTTCCTCTCTTTTGTTTGATTTGTGTTTCAGGAGCGGACCACCTGATCGATTGATTGATTGATCGATTGTATGACGATTAGGTTGCATCCGTTGTGGTGAATCGGCCACCGAAACGAAGCCATCGAACAGCGGAAGGGGGAACTGTCGAGTACGAACTAATCAAAGCGGGTACCGCACTAGTCTCGGATAACTGTCTGAATCTTTTACTTACAAGGTAGATAGGATGTCTCACACAGTTTTTGGCCACTTGTCAAAATTAGCTCCTAGAGCTCTGGGCAAACGGATTCACAGTTATCGAACCAACCACGTAGCTGCAGGCTCCCTCCTCGGTAAATGAATGACGTCGTTT
The DNA here is from genome assembly GCA_019614645.1 of Stratiolaelaps scimitus. Classification (NCBI taxonomy): domain Eukaryota; kingdom Metazoa; phylum Arthropoda; class Arachnida; order Mesostigmata; family Laelapidae; genus Stratiolaelaps; species Stratiolaelaps scimitus. The sequence goes on from JABWDB010000029.1 coordinate 3,999,066, forward strand.
TAGGCTATCTGGTGACATGAGGAGATTTAATTTCCGATGAATATTCGATGAACAAGAAATTGTTTCGGGGTCAGAGCTATAGCTTGTTATGGCAAATAGTATTGGAGGGCAACGGTAGACAAAACACAAGAAATCGAATATATCTCAGCGGAATTGCGGGGCTCCAGCTCAAGGAAAGCCCTTTGTCCATGTACAAGAAAAATACTCTTGTGCTTACTTTATCATTTGTCTTACTGTGCATTCGCAACTGTGTGTTCTGTGAGTTCATTCAGGCGGGCGGAGTAAAATGGCTATCGAAGAGGCCGATGAGGAGCTGACTACCGGATCGCCACAGACTGGCGGTAAGGAGTCCTCAGACAATGCCGATGCATCGCATAAGGACACTAGCAAGGAAAAAAGCGCTCTGGACTCGCCACCGCGTTCACCAGACGGAAAAGGAAAGGATTCCAACAAGGAGAAAGCAGACGATGAGAAGGATGTCGTTCTTGACATGTCGGCAACCACCGAGGTTCCCCTCAGGGATACGACGCCAGCGGCCAGCCCTCTCCCGCCTGTCGAGGAGGAAGACTACAAGAGCTTCCATCGACGTATGCTGGCTCGCCTGCTTATCGTCCTTTTAGTTCAATGGTTGATCGCCGTCTTCGGCGGCATCGCTAGTGCTGCCATTAATGGGCCGACCTCATATCGTAACCCGACGTATATCGTGCTCACGCTATTATTTGTCGCCATATTTATCGGCCATCTCGCCTACCTGTCGCTCACGGCGGGCGAGTCGTCGGCTCAATCAGGCAGCGCCAGCGGTGGCGATCACCGTGCGGCGTGTGTGCTTCAGCTGCGCGTGGCCAACTTGGCCAAATTGCTAAGTCTCACATTGACCCTCTGCGGAGTGTTCTACGCACTGACGGGGTGCTTCTCGCAGATCTGCTTCAATCTGATTGCCGTCTCGGTACTCCTGTCGGTGGGATCCGCGATCGTATTCGTCGTGATCCAGCGACGTCCACCTCAAGTCCTCGAGCTGCTCAATGGTTCCCTTGTAGCGACAATGTTCGCTCTCGTTCTCGTAGGATCGGCGTTCTGCAATAGCTTCGGCTTCGATGCTTATGCGACGCACCCAATTGCGCTCGCCGTGTCAGTTATTGTCGGTGTTTCACTGTCGGCATGGCTTCTGCTGGGAGCTCTGAGAGCACTCGAGGATGAGGCGGACACCAAAGTTGTGCAGCTAGACTTTGGAGTTTCGTCGATTCTGGCAATTTACGCCGGTGGCATTAACGCCGTCTGGAAGCTAGCCATAGATCAAGATACGCTCGGATTGCCTTAAATGATCATTTGATGGACGTGCTAACATCGATCGAGGTTTTCACACACTTCAAGGTAGAGGATCAGTTCGAAAAATTACAACCGAATCATCATTGATCAACGCCAAATGAGGAGGGAATGTGATTTCCGTTATAGGGTAGTATAGGCATACAAAAGGCTGATAACCGACTGAACCAGACGCATGACGGCTAGCACCGATGCGTTAATACGGCAAACATACTCAACGATACGAACGGAATCCAACAATCACGTAGGAAGAGTCAGTAGCAGTTTTCTACTTAAATTACAGAGGAACCATTATCTATCGGAAGGTGAATTGATCGCTCGATCCTATCGGTGAGGCCAGGCAGTACGAGACACAGCGCAAAGTAGACAATACAATATGACAACGGAGAAGGCGACAACAGAACGCGCGAGAGAGAGAGAGAGAGGAGAGAAATGAGAGAGAATTTAACAACACAATATTTATTACTTCTACAATTATCTATTACGACACTAAATACAATCTGTCTTATTGGAATGTAATGAAGCTACATAATAATATACTGTACACACACGCACACACATACATGAATGAACATTTATCTTATACATTCAGTATATGAAAGTAATAAACACTATAACCAGATCATCATCTATTTCGCTGCAATGTGCCAGTACGAGATGGAAAGCAACAATATGAGGAAGGTATCATCCAAATAGCCATGATAGATAACGAGGGAGGATAAGGCAAATTTGGTAAACCATGGCTATGGGTAAACCGCGACCCATTGATTCCGCCAACAACAAGGACTTCATACGATGCTTCCATCTGATTATGTCTGTATGATTTCGATAACTCGAGAATGGTGACCGTGTTGATGATGATCGTATTTACTACATAATACAATATCTAGGGTTAGATACATTGTGTCGATACAGGGATACTGGTATAGTGAACACAGGCAGGAGAGATAAGCGTCACTGTAAGTCGTTCGGTTGGAGTGTACTTTGACTAATAACGATAGCCATTGGTGGCTCAGATTTTATAAGGGCCCTACGTCAAGAAGCATCGGCGTTACGTTTGTACCAAATAACCGATTACGGCAGCTACACGCAGATACGATTCGCCTTATTAGATTCCATAGATTACAACGAGTATGAACAATGAGGTGAAGTCAAAATTCAGGTTGACTGCTAGCAACTTGTGTGTGAACCGTCCCAACACATCGATTCACTCTATTCAAAAGTTGAGATAAAATAGGCAGAACTCACGCGTTTTGAATCGTACGTACCATTATTACATGTTATAGCATAGACAACTAACTCCGCTGATAAGCTATCGCCAAAATGAGCCGTCCCAATGAAAATCTAAATACAGCGAGGCCGGCGAATGAGATATAATTCAGATATTAATTCCAATTAAATAAGGGCAAACAATAGAATACATTTAGTTCAAACGCCTCAGTAATTTACAATCGTAAATGTGCCAATGCGCGCGTTTCGCTTTGATAACGGAAACGCAACCGAATGGCTCGTGGCCGTACAGACAATATCCTATGTATCTTATATAGCGTCTTGTACGCAAATTGAGCCAATGATATTGAGGCGAGATGGAGAGATCAACAATGGACAGACATAGCTACAAACAATGTGTGAAGAAAACTACCGTTCAATACAGCGGGGTGATCTTCAAACCGGAGTAACCCCGCACTCAAGTACCGTTTCAAGTAGCTCTGCCAAACGGTGGTCAAGGCGCCCATTACTGCGCAGTGGCAATGAGAAGGTTTCTTTTGCCGCCCGATGTTACCCCGATATTGTGCAATATAATCAAGAGTGAGTGAATTGATAGTCAGCTACGACAAACTGAGAACACCCATGATAAGGATGATGATGATGGTGTTATTATCGGTGGCCTCAAGGCAGGAACTATCACTGTAAACGCCATTGGTTGTAAAGAACGTTGGCCAAGTGTGATATTTCACGCCTCTAACATTTCAATCAATATGAGCTATTGAAAATGACAAAAACCCGAATAATGGCCGAGTCCGAAAATGTTTGGTCACAATCTCCGACCCGAAGGTCAAACATCCCATTTGATATATCGAACTGACAATATAGCCACAAAGGGTGCGCGCATAGCGATGATTGCCCGACTGTGCCTGCTCAACTCAGTTTCGTCTGTCGACGGCACTAGAATTAGCTAGTTCTATTAAGTCGTCAATGAAAATTCGGATTGAGGATTAAGACGACGACAGATCAACAGATTCGTTTTCAAGCGGAAAACACGAATGCCTTCAAAATAATTCATACGCATACGGCTACGTTATGAACGTCGTAGAGAATTCACAAAATACGAAAGAACGCAGCAACAAGCACAGTCTAAAAGGACTGCATCGTCTGCAAGCAGAACATTTCCATTTGTGTTTGTGCAGGCGTGGTCTGACGCATGGCTGATAACGATGACGATCGGATTTTGATGCTCTAGTGTTGAAATTTGACATTGCACGACGGAATGAAGGGGGGCTGGAACTAGAGTTGGCTGAGTTCAGATCAGGGAAACATGGTCTGTCAGATTGTAGACACGTGATAGTGTATGATCACAAGCTGCTATGAGGACATCTGCAGAGATCGAGATCTGCCAGCCGACCGGTACCGTCCAATGCCTCCTTCATTCCGAAGTGAACGCTCAAACTTTGACCGAATGACAAGTTTCGCCACTTTGTTTCTGTAAAGTCAAACGGCGAACAATCAGCTCAAGCTCAATTCTGCGCATTCCTGATCGCACACATTTTGGAATCATCCTTCCTTGATATAAATCCTATCGATGACGATAATGACAAGCGAACGTAATGGTCATCTCGCAATGATCTAAAGCGAATGACGCTACAGCGACAAAATAATGCCAAACATATATGCCCCACCCCCTTCTCGAAATCCACAAACTGATTATACATGAATGAATAAACGAATGTTTTTTCACGCATATATATATATACCCTTACATTGTACCGTGTTCATTTTTCTATGAATATCATTTGCATTTGGTCAGCATGATCTAATACAGTGCGCTATTTTTTCACTTTTTTTTTTATGATTTTTCTAATAATGGTTGACTAGTCAGGTTTCATAGTTTCTCAAAATAGGTTATTCGATTGTGTTAATGAAAAAGAAGACCGCGTGCAAGAGGTAAATTGGCCAAAAAAAAGGGAAGTACAAAGAGCTTACATCAAGAGGGTTGACTCCAGAACTTGATTCTTTTCTCGTGAAAAACTCCTCAACAACAGCAGCTTTGTGGGGGCGAGTGTTGTCGTGAGGAAGCTACGAACGCGTTCACTTGTTTGCGACTGGCCACGTATAGGGGTTCTTGGCCAATTTATATTTTACACCTCTTCGTCAGCGTGGAGGCTTAGACGGGTAAGTAGTTGGCTCCAAACATTCGGAAATAGAAGGTTAGACGTGACATATACGAGGACATTAAGCACGTTGCAGTTCTTTTTATAAACCAATAAACTTTTACCTTTGTTCGTCAAATTATAAAAAAAATTCACCTTGGATTTTTTTCAAATAAGTAACCGCCCTCAAATTCTAAGTTGTGCAAGATCATAGCGCTGGTTTAATTCACTCGCCTTTGGTAAAGCCGTAATTAATCCGGAAGGCCGTGCCCATGTAAAGGGTACAGTAATATTGTGCGAAGTTTGAGGGAACCGAAACAGGTTGCCGGTCTTAAAGTGCAACTATAGGTGATCGGAATGATGCTCAAAAGGGACAAGGACCAGTGGACAAATTGAAAGTATGTCTTTAGTGGTTGAGGCATTAGCTTCTGCTTTCTAGCCATATAGGTCTGTCGTGCTCTACGGCCCAGCGCGTCGTCAAGAACTATCCTTGCATGAGGAAGGTTATGCTAGATGCCACTCGAACTGCGACCGGAAACGAAGAATTGCGAGGTTTCCACGATGTTTATTGTAGGCAGAACTTGCGCTATTGTTCTAAGATGAAAGCGAGCCTAAATCATACTTTCATGATTTGCACGTGAATTGCACATGGACCCTGACAGAAACCAGCGTCGCCAATATTTAAACAAAAAGAGTATAAAAAACGGCGAAGTAGCTGAACTGGCGATGCGTGATCAGATTCATGACAAGAAAAGGATACTGATTATGAACTTCGACTCAAGTGCCTTCTATCGGCTCCCAGCTTCGAAAACCTCTGTCGCTTTCTAAATATGACATTATTCATATTGTAGCCTTCTGGAAGTTCATGGTCTCACAATTAGTCTATAGTAGCGACTCACGCAAGCCAGGATCTGCTGCAACACTCGTGAGAGAACCAGCAAGTCTAAACAAAAGCAAATTTTCCGAGCTAGCTCATATCCAACATTCAACGTCCACGGAACTCCTTTTGGCATTGCTTCATAAGACGGACCGTTTTAATTTTAAACAGTTCACCCAGGTGCCTCCTCCGGTTTCAAAACGCACAAGAATGCACCATGCCACCGGGCTCGACATTAAGTTGCAACATCGGGGCTGGAAAACCATTGGGTTTGTTCATCAATCCTTTCACTAAGGACGTAGTTGGCAAATTTCAGTCTCTATTGGCGTACGGACTGAATAATCCTCTAAATTGTCTGCCACCGTGCTTAGATACGCCCGCTGCAGGCCAGATGCTTATTTGAATCCCACCAAATGCGTAATGCCTTATAATGTGTTTGCAAAGGTAGGAGAGAGCGTACTGCCCTCAGCAGCAACAAAGCTATCGTCAAAGTGTCGATAGTCGGGAGTTGTTCATCCACTGCCCCGATACTTCCCTGCAAGGTCAGCAGAGAGTATCAGGAGACAAATGTCCCATCACAGGATTTGAACCCGCGACTTCCGACGTCCGAGGCTGCTGTTTCGATAGGGTGTCTCGATATTCTCACCGGGCCCACCTGGAAGCATCTGTCTCATTTGTTTGGTCCTCGGAGTCCTCCGAGATCACCACTATTGGTCTCCGGCAAGGGTTCACTTAAGCCCGGTGGCCAAGTTTTCGACTACATTTTAATTATTATGTCATGAACCTACTAAACAGTGACCTGTGGGATGAGAAATAAAATAAATAAACGAGTCAGCTGCACTCTCGCAGCTCTGTATCACGTTTTGTACTGCCCTTTCCGGAAGTAAGCATTGATGATCTATAGTAACAACCTCTATCAAATGGTGCTCAATCAAATGGTGCTAGGAGCCGCTTTCCTACCAGACCCTCGAAGCAATGCCACAAATAAAGCAGTACAGTGTTCTCTCATAGAATGAAGGAAGGCAGCTGAAGGTCGTCTATTGAAAAAAGACCTCCCGGGTAGACCGTTTCATGAATCTTGTTTTTGCTAAAAGGACAATTTTATGATGCTTATGCCCCAAAAGCAGAAGCTGTGACAGAGTCGACAGAGCTTTCAACTATTTAAATAAAAATCAGTTTGCTATTCACCTTCTCACAATTATGCCAAATTATTTTGTATTCAAAGGTGTAATTATGAAACAGAATTTGCATTGATCACATAACGCTTCAACTAGCTCTTTGTCAACTTTATCTATCAATTTGTGTTCTTTAAACCAATGCGTGTTCAGAGCCTCAGTTCTTTGGCTCGCTTGAATTGACGTATCAGCTTTGAAGGGAAGGACACACTTTTGGCCACATTTAAAAGATAACTCCTTTCAAAACAATTTTTTTTGCCAGAAAAACTATGAAAGAAAAATAACCCCTGCTGACGTCGTAGCACATATCAAATGACCGAAATGGATTTCCTCATTTGTTTACGTATAGGTCTAAAAGCGAAAGCTTTTTCCATCGTAGAACTAAAATACTCATCATTCGCAGGTGGAGACACGATGCAAAGGGTACATCGTGCCTAAAGCAGGGTTTATAGAAGACAAGATAGAAAACTTGACAGGAAATGAATTATAAATGTCTTATCGGTGGACCGATAAAAAAGGGATATCTCTCGTGATTATGTCAAATAGCGTCGATAGATATAAATAGCTAAACTATCTATAAATCGATCAATTGCAACACCCGTCGATGACATTGAGCTGATAATCTCTAGCTTAGAATCACCATTCCACTCGGACATTTATTCAAACATAGAATAATTAGGATTTATTTCTAGGGATTATTAGGGGGGGAGAGATTAGCAGGGACCGGGGCTGAGGCCGACGTTGTTGCGAGGAAGGCGATGGCATTGCCTCTCTGAACAGCGAGGGACAGGTGCTGCAGAACGAAAGGACCTGCGCGCTTGTCCCCGGTGGCGCGGAGCAGCCTATGGTAGACCCCTTCGAGGAAGTTTGTAGTGAGGGGGCCGTGCCCGCCTAAGGTGCTTGTCCACGGTAAACCAGTTTAAGCGCATTCAGCCAAAATCATCACCCTGTGATTCCATATCTCAGAAATCACCAGATTTTTAATCATGTCACGATCATTATAAGTTATTCGCAGCTCACTCGGGACACTCAGCTGAATGTCCAGGTCTGATAAACAGAGGAAAACGGATAGCTAGATGAATGGATTCGGCGTCGGGGAGGAACAATAATACCTTTTAACATGTCGACTTCAGCGAAGAACATTGAGGTACATAGATGAAGTCGGCAGAGGGCGGACCACCCCTGAGCTCTTTTGACTAGCCTGAATATTGCATTTCCTTCCGGTATCATACAAGATCCCCCGCCCGCCAGAAGGCACCCAGCCTTCAGCTCGGGTATTGGTGCTGAGAGCTTTCGGCCTAGGCGGAGAGGGGAAACTCTTTATGTAGTGTGTCACATGATTCTGCAACATTTTGACAACTCTTAGTGACTTTTTAAGGGCTTTTGAGCGATGCCTGGTTCTCTTACCTGTCAACTGATTGAAGACCTCCAATGAAATAACAAATAACGAGACCTTTGTTTTTTTAATTCATAAAGCGACTAGAGTATTTAGGTGATCGCTAACAACATGGTTTTACCAAATGGAAATCGACCGAAACCCAGCTGATTGAAATGGTCCATGAATGGGCTTTATTTCGCAATGAGAGAGTCGACTATGATTGCATTTACTTTGATTTTTCCAAAGCATTCGACCGCGTCAATCATAGCCTTTTATCTCCAAACCTTTATCTCTGAAACTAGATCCACATAGTGTTAAGTGGACCCGAAGCTATCTCACGGATAGAAAGTTCTGCGTGAAAATAAACAATACTCTTACCACGTATGATCGGTTCCCATTTGGGGTACCTCATGATTCATGCGCGGGCCCACTTTTGTCCTGGATCTTTGTGTTAGATCTTAAAAATAGTTTTCCAAGCGGTGTAAAACACAAGTTCTATGCTGATGATTTGAAATTGTATGCACCAGTGCGATGTGCTGATGGCAGGCTCCTCCTTCAATCAGACATTACTACTGTTGAACGAATTACGTGTTGTAAGAATTACGTGTTGATCTTACGTGTTGTAAGAATTACGTGTTGATCTCCATCCCGAAATGTGCAGTCTTCTGTATCTCTATTTATAAAAATGAATACACAATCAATAGTGATGTTATGAAATGTGAAAGCTCCATGCGGGACCTGGGTGTCATAGTGACTTCCTCCCTAGTTTTTGATCTGCATGTGACAGAGGTAGTTCGGTCTGCCTCATTAATATCTAACACCATTTTTAGATGTTTTATTATCAAAAACGTCGACTTCTATCTTGCGCTTCATAAGATCCTTTTCATTCCAAAATTTCTTTACTGCTCTCCAGTTTGGAAGGCCTACCTCAAAAAACATATCCTAGCTCTTGAGAAGATGCAATCGAGGTTAATCCGAAGAGTCAGTCTGCCTTGTGATGTTCCGAGGGAACCAGTGAAGCTACCCCCCCCCCTAATGACCATATTAGATACTGCGAACTTCCGCTTGTTTCAGCGATGAAGACCAAATAGCTCTGTCAAACATTTCATCGAACTTCATCCAAACCTTCTGCACAGTGGACGCATAGTGCGCACTGCGTCAGTAGCGAGCACCGAAACGCACGTCTCCTGCAAGACTCAGGAAGTGACCATTTGCCATTACCACAATTGTAAAAATTGCCTTTGCTTCTACTAATTTACGTGATTTCTCTAATAATCTCTGTACCACCCCTTTCGGTTAATAATGATGTATTTGTATTGTATTGTATAATGGTTATAGCATGTTGATTACTGAGGCGTCTACAACCAGTTCAATTTACACAATGTTCCACAATAGGTTTCGATCAAGCTAATGACCAGTGATCGCATTACAAGTTAATGACGTATGCAAAGATGATCAAAATGTTTTATACAAATACGATTACTATTATTATTATTCGACTTTTGTTCGAATCGATACATGCGACGTGCTCTAATATATAAATTAAAAACAGTTGCTCAAAGTACTATGTCTTGTAATTACAATCCTACAATCGTTCTCGAACCACACCTTGAGATTCCACAGTCCAGATATCATACATACACTCTTCAGCAAAGTGAATAAGACAAATGCGACCATGCTAACGTTCTTCACTGTAACAGCTCACAGTGAGTGACCCGCCAGGATGGACAGCTTGGCCGCCTTGTATTCCATAAATCGCTTCTTGAATTCGGTTATAGTGGATTCCACGGTGACGTTCATTAACTGTCCTCTCCTACTCGCCCTTCTAAATGACCATGCGTCCCCCTCGTTCTCGACAGTCGACGTCACTGGGCTGTTTATCTCAATCGCGCATTCATTCTTCACAAACAGAGAAGCGAGCGACTGTGCGGAGAACGTATTGATTAAGTAGTGTGATTCCCGTCAAATTCGAACATTTAGATGCCTCTGTGATCATCCTGCCTGTGGACATCTAGTTCGATAAACTGCAATGTTTTGTATGCGGTGGACATTCACAGGTATCCGTTATCTTAGCCAATTAAATGTGTTATATTATACCTATAGTTCATAAGGCCTTCAAATGTAACGACTGTGGTTGATTGTTGATAGGTCACCGACACTATGAATGTATTCTTCAGTGGGTTTAAAAGGCTACAGTAATGAGATCAAGTACATTTTATGGGTGAATAATATAAGTGAATATCAGTGAAGTAGTCATGTGCATTGATTCATACAAATATAAAAAGTGGAACCTCGAAGTTCGCAGATTACTTACGAGTACATCAGTGAGCTTCAAAAGTAGTCGGTCGTCCTGATATTCCACAGTCCACAATTCATATAAATAATAAATACGCACGTAAATTTGGAAAAATTCAACTATATGTTTCAAAAACGCAATCATCTCACACGATTATTTTTCAAACCTGCTCGATTGAGACGATATTTATTTCAATTTATATGTTTACTTGTTTAAGGACAGGCGAAATAGTGCAAATATGTTCTATTCAAGAAATTCGCCCATTAAGCCAGCTGTTACGTACACTTAAATCGTTCAATGACACCATCTCTGTTATGAACAAAGCAGAAATGTCGCGTGAATATCTCGTATCAGAAACATCGTGTCACGTTCTGTCGCTTCTTGGTGTGGTATACAACGAAACTATTGGAGAAAACCGAGAAATATGACGAGCCCCTGAGAGCGTTCAGTGTACGACCGTGAACTGCCAACGAATAAATCTGCGACCGCGATCATTGACAGCTCACGACGAATGCTTGTACGGCAGATAATCATGAATTCAAAACAACTGAAGTGCATCTTTCAAGCGGACTGAGAAAGGTTTTATCCTAGTGCTTGTTAGACCTAAGACAGCCAGTCGAGCTCGCAATTGCACCCATAACAATCTTAGAACTCTCTTTTAATAGCATATAGATACTTCTGAGGCTTGTTTTGTGTGCAATTGTCATTCCCAGCTACTTCTCGTTGGTTTTCTCATATTCCCCCAAAAATTTTGTTGAAGTCAACTGATCGTCTTAGCCTGTTCAATTGCGAATGTTTCGGACTGGCATTTATGACTCCTGCCACTGCACGTAGGATTCTGCTCGCTGAAGCTTCAACGGTCGCTGAAGCCTTACTTTTGGATTTCTGATAACGTCGTGCACAAGCAACTCTCTTGGACTGTCCACGCGTGGACAGACCAAGATAGTTGCTGTCGCGGTTGCCTCGCTGATATTTCAAGGTTGTCGTTGTTTAATATAGATCAATGCGCTGACCGCACGAACTACAATGTTCGTTCTCATTGAAAGTAATGGCTGCCCTTTGTCGAGCAATCCCACAATTAGCTTGTTGGGATTGGGCCTGTGTCGCTTCCTTTTCGACCCAGTTTTCCAGTGAACGGCGTTTTATGCCAAACCAAATAACGAATCAACGTGACGGAAATTGTTTATTACACAGACCATGAATGATAAGCAAAATAAACTTAAGAACACGTTTGTATGTCCACGCGGCATTTTCATTCATGCATATTGATCATTAAGGAGGTTGTCAATTGATCAACGTACATCATGATAAGCACAAGGGAGAATCGATTGGAGAGGAAATATTATAATTTTTTTTCCCGGGCTAAACCTTTGCAGTATGAATGTTGGTAGTATGAAATAAGTCCTTATTCGAATAATGTTTTTTTCAATAACGTTCTCAATTAACATGTATTTCGGTGACTGAATACTTTTGGGATACGCTGTATAATATGGAATAATAATACATTTTATAATATATATATATATATATATATATAGAGTACATGTACAATTATATGTTCATTATATATTGTAACATAGTAATATATAGTCGCCTTATAAGTTCCCGCCTTTTTTGAAACCGTTTCACAAATCCTTCCCCTTCTCGTTGTTTCGGTGGCCAAAGCAGTCAAACAGGTATAACTGGACTAAGTTTGCTTGCGGTCGATGCATCCCATGTATCTTGCTGCTTATATTACGAATGATTGGTGTATTTTGCATTCGATTCTGTGTCGTACTTTCCGGTTAAAGTGGCTGACAGCTCTATGTGCCGGCACCGTGATGTAATAATTTTCTTTAATATCTTATTGAACGACAACTCAAGCACCGTAAACAATTGCTGTTTCGTCAATAAATCACAATTTGAATGAATGAGAACAAGCCCTGTTAACGCTAGAAACCAGTGGCAACCTTGTCTGGCTGCCGTATATCTTTGTATCATAGCAACTCTATAAAGAGGAAGGTTCCAGGTGGAAAAAAGTGCACTTTTGACATCTGCTTTACAACTTTTGTTCGTAGAGGTGAAAACGCGGCTCAAGCAGCTTGGGACAACTGTGTTGTAGGTTATACGAAGAAAATATGCTAGCTGAAAGAACAGCTCGGGAGTGGTCCACAAACTTGAAACATTTCGCAACGACAAAGATAAAGACAATTTTTACCCTTCGACACGATCCCATTGTGATCGAGTTTTGTACAGAACTGTCACGGGAGACGAGCAATGGTGTTTATACGTCAATATCGGGAAGTAGACGGCATGGGTAGCTCCAGCTGGCATTGCCCAGTCTTAACCTCAGAAAGTACCTAATTAAAATACAGATTATGAATCTCGTGGTCGGACTATGAAGGCCTTATTCATTACTCGGAACTGCCTGAGGTGCTTGTAGGTAATACGGTACATCAGCACCTTTACGCGGCCCACTTTCACAGGGTCAAAAAGGCTTTTATGTAGCAAAGTAAATATCTTCACAACCATGCCAGGCCGCACATTGTTAAAACTGTGAAGGTTGTCTTTCAAGAGTCTTGGAATGGGAGGTCCTACAGGATCCTCCGTATTCTCTGAATCTTGCACCGCCAGATTACCACCATTTCTGTTCATTGTTTAAGCAAGTGGCGAAACCCTTACGAATAAACAAGACAACAAAAACTGGTTGAACAGCATCTTCGACTTCAAACCCGCCAAATTCTGGCAAGATGGATTCAAACATTTAATGGAGCGGTGGGAGAATGCGGTTAGCAAGAGCAGTAATTACATAACAGACAAATTGATGAGTAATTTCCCTAGTTGAAAGTTTTCCCCATGTTTTCAAAAATCGGCGGGAACTATTTCGGGGACCGGATGGTATTACGAAATATACATATATACATAATGAGAAACAGTTGAGAACAGGCTGTTCTATAGATATATTTTTTTTCACATTATTTGCGAAAATATACTGAGTAAAGCTTGATTAGCTCTGAATTGATTACATTGGTCGGAGACGGTGGAACTGCGGGTTACGCGTATTGTATCTTGCAGAAGTCTATTACTAGTACGAGTTCGGTCTGTGGTGAGGACCAAAGGATTATTTCTATAAGGAAACGGTGCCTTATCCCATGAAGTAAAGTACTGGCAGCAGACGTAACCATTTACAAACGTCATCGACTCAAGAATAAAACAACAATACTCTAACTGTCCTCATACAGTAATTCGCAACCGGTGGAAGGTATTGAAGCGGGCTCGTATACGCCGGGTGTCTCCTCCTGGATCTATGAAGTCCCTCTCCAGGATGGCGATGTGCTCGACTGATACAGGCAGCAATGCTGAGTAAAGTACGTAAGAACGTATAAGTAAGCAACGAATAGTAAGGGACGTCTGGGCCGAGCGTAATGTTTATATGTCGGATGTCTCCGTAGAGGGTCTCTGGCTTGACTAAGCTGCTCTGCCTAGCATGTCTCGAATGTCGGAGCCATACATGCGAAATTTGGGCAACACCTTCGAACAATTTTGTTGCACGTTAGTTCTTGAACTTCAGTTTGGTGTGTTTGGTAGGTTTTCCAAAAAAAAAAGCCTTAGTCTTAGCGATGAAATGCGCACGAGAAGGTTGAAGTTTGACTAGTTCTTTCACTTGAAGTAAAATGTGTGCCGCTAGCGGACATTCTAAGTTCCACCGTGAAGTAGCCATGTAGGCTTCTTAGGTATGACTTACATCGTTAACTGAGAAAACTGCTGTATGACTTTACTACTTGGCTTTCAATTTATGGGAAAATGGTGCTGGCCGTTTCATGGAATCTACAGGCGTCTAGCATTCAACTTCCGACCAGGCTCTTGGTCGAGTCTACCTATGGAATCGTCGTCAACTATCATTCGCTTCTTTCCACTCTCGAGTCGTCAGCATTGGGCTAGTTTTTCGATCAGCTGGTCATATTAACTTCAGAATTTTGTGTGCTTGCGAGGTTTCTGCCTCTAGATCGCTTCTCGCTGTCCATTCCCTGGGAGGCATATAAGTTGGAGATCATCGAGCATTGTTCTCGGCGTCAGAAGCATATTCTGCTCATTCTTCCTCAAACTCTTGCGGTTGTTTAAACCCCACCTGTAATGTGAGGGCTCCGAGCCATGTTCTAGCTGTCGCCAATGTCTCATTCGAGCAGAAGGTTCCGCAGAAGTCGTTATTGGTCCTTGCGGTCGTTTGTGTTGGCGGCGGTCTTCTCTAGTTCGCTTACCTATTGCTATTACCTGTGTACGTCCAGTTTTGTTCATAGCCTGTGAGACAATTATCCTGCTGTTCTGCGATCGCTCGCCGCGGTATTCGCTTGCAAGGGCTCCCGTTGACGCCTATGCAGTTAAGTAGCGATACGAGACCCTATTCACTAGGGCGCTGTGAACAAGCACTGCCTTCATCACGTAATTGTTCCATTCCTAACAGCGCTGCATTCGCAGTTCCACAATATTCTTGAAATGTAGGACCGGCGACCACTGACATTGGGCTCATCTTCGCTGAGTAAGTTGGGAGCTTTGCTACACCAACCAAGCATTCGCCCCCTTTTAAACTCTATACACCGGTCATAGTAGGCATGGAGAGCCATTGAATGGGTCATCGAATGTTCCCCTTCCTGGAAATTTGTTCTACGTCAGTCTTCAAAAAGGCGGAAGCGATACTTAGCATTTCCTCTGAAAATGCCCAAGGACTCGTCTTCGGAGCTGACGATACTATTTATCCCCGCGTTTTCAAATTCTTCTTCCAGCACCGTACACGGTTCACTAAATATGTGACATATCATAGGATATCATGGCAACTAGTTGCGTATTTGCTGATTTTGTAGTACGACTAAAATTTTTCAGCAGAATCATTGCCCCTGGCACTCGAAGACGCGTCTATTTGCACCGTACAAGTATTTCTAATAGTTTTAAAAAATCTCCCGAGATTTTAAAACTGTGATTAAATTACAAACAACACCAACGGCAAGCTGATAACGGTCTTAGGGTTCATCGTGATAGTGACGCGACCATCTATTATTAGTCAGTCAAACATTTTTCAGGCAGATCGTCCAAACACGGGACACAGTTCAAGTATCTACGAATTATGAATATGGTTGACGCCGAGGGATATTTCCCATGTACAATCCATAAAATGCAATGCATGCTATTAAGCGGATTAGTAAGGATTATCTATAGACAAGCTTTAAATATGTAGTGTTCATCCCCTTGTTTCACACACCCGTGAGGATACCCATTTTTTTTAGTAGATCTATATTGCTTTATCGAGGGTCGCGCATCTCTCACTGTCGGGCCACAGTGAGATATGCGCAATCGTGCCACAGAACGACTTCTTTTTAAGTCGTTGAGTAAGTAATCAGCCAGTTCACTCGTTTCTGGCAAATCCAATAATGCTATCGAAAAAACATAATGGTACAGAAGCGAGATGTCTATGTACGTAAGTCCCTTTCGTTACGATGGCCTTGACGAAAGCCACGAGGGCACACGACGGGATATCGTCCCCTTTTGAAACCGTGATTATCCTTCATCTGGTTTGTTACCTTTTGTATATGATGATTTCGCAGGTAGGAGTGACTTTCCCGATGGCGGGCTTGTTGCAGGGCGCCAGTAAGTCCTGTAACAGCAGTCGACACCACTACCTGGGACAATAAGTAGGACAGTAAGGACACGACCGTTGTCGATTTGGGGGGATGGGTGTCCTTCAGGTGATGGGAAGAGAAGCAGTGCAGCACATTTCATAATAGTGTTTTTGTGCCTGTGCCTGTGTTTTTGACCCCAACCTTGAGCTAGTTGGTCAGTTATCGAACCAGAATGAACGGACAGATAAAGTTAACCATTTTCCAACTGCCTGCTCCTACTAAGGCAAAGCACCCCCATACTTTTTCATTGAGGGAGTTAATCGATTCGTGGGGGCCGAGAAAAGAGACCAACAGGAGAACAGCCGGAGATGAGCGACAACTGCGAATCATTTATAACGGAAAAGGCTCATGAGGAAAGGTCTTTTGTGTTGTCGAGTGTTTACTGATGATAAAGAGTCAGACAAGTCGAGGATGTTAAGCAAGGGATTTCTTGTACACAGACACTCATTCCATGCCTGTGTGCAAATTTATCGTATGACATAATTGTACCATGTGTACGTACATCCAATTCAAGCCCTTAGGACAATCGTCAATACAGCTACGGAAGGAAGGCGTCTAAAGCTATCTCGCGATACTAAGGTGTGTAAATGCACCTTACCATCAAGCATACCACTTGGACACCATAGACACGATCATGTAGCGGCATGATCAGAGTCATCCGTTGTCCGTCTGACTTCCGAGGGTGTCTGCCTTCTGGCCTTGGTCCTTTCCCATATGGCCTGTCCTCACCTCGGCGAGGGCCAAGTCTAACGGCCGGGCATTTTCGCTTAGGAACGAAAACAGGGCTGTCTTTCCCCTTCACCCCGACGTGCGTTTTCTGTCCGATGCCTCAGTCCCCGAGATGTCATCATTAACAGAATGATTCCGTGTTTAGTGACATACCCAATTTCGTTTGTCGAACTTTTCGGTATAGCAGTATAATACAATCGTAGAGGTGGAAAATGTATAGCAATTGTTAGATGTTGAGATGCATGCACCCACATATGGTAAGTGGCCCGTATAACGGTCGACCAGGTGTTAGAAGGGGAGGGGTTCATTGTAAGTCACCTATTGAGGGAATTCGGAGAGGGCAGATTCGGGGGAGAAGGCTCGGGAAAGGGCAAAATGACCCACAAAGATTCTGGGATTACCACAACATTTCCCAACCTAGACTCGAGCAATTTACGCTGCGAGTGTATCGGCTGAAGCTTACAAGAACGTCCGCTGAGAAATTGGCTGGCCGGAAGGTGCACAAACGACGCCAATTGATAGTTACAAATTTATTTCGCTTCGACGCGACCGTGGACAAGCCTGTGGTATGTAACAAACAGTACTTGTTGGGTGCCGTGCTGCGAATGGGCATATAGATCTTTAGCATAGTGTGGAAACTAGATGCTAAATTAGCGAATGCTAATTGTGCCGTCGTATCTGTCACTGCTCGCCTGTTATAATTAGAGATAACATGTGCTTATCCCTTATTCTATATATATTAGTGACAATGATTTGTATATAGTAGGGTGTAGATCTGATCGACATAGAGCCGGTATATGATCAGTTCTATAGCTGACTAGTACGTCTGTTTGCTAACTTTTTAAACATCGTGATATCGTACCGTACGGTGATCGCGATTCCCGACGCAAGCACACTGTCACTGGCAGATCATACAACTTGTACAAGTATCATATATATATATGTATGTAGATACACCGGTATGGACCATACCTGCTCATCTACTCAGTCAACGAGTACATATTGCTCGAGTGGGCTAGATGCCCATATGGAGGCACTCATACACTTCGTGGTTTCCCCGCCAACCCAGCCCCCATACCCCAACACAACCCAACCCTCGTCCCCTTCCCTCCAACATGCCCGTGCCTCAACCTCGAACGAACGGGCAGAGAGCCAGGGCCCGCCAGCAGAGCCACTGAGCGTGTGCGTGAGTGCAGAAGCATCAGGCCACAAGGGCCACGACTACCACAAGCGACGGCAGCCCGCTTGGTGGTGGTGGTGGTGCTCCGTTCGACGACGAAACTGGACAATCGGCTCGACACGCCCCCCCCACCAAGCAGCGACCAGCGAACCGGTGCGTATCCATGCTTCATGGTTAGATTGCGCTGTTTACGTAAGGTCTCGTAACATACTCCGGAGATGAAATTCATCGATGTACACACTCGTTGCCAAGAAGATCGTGTGTGTCTGTGTGTGTGACTCTAACCATGTGCGTGTGTGGCGTAAGATGAATTCGAATAAACGGACAGTGAATGATTGTGCAGCCACCCTTCACGTTTGTAGACTACAATACACATATACACACACGCAAACAGATGCCGATGATGACGCCGTCCTGACATTATACAGGAATAGTACTTGTGGAGACTGTTATGGAGAATAGGTTGAATTCAGTGATGCACAACATTAGCCACTTAACCAGTTTGGTTTGACGATCGATCTGCCCCGTAAATGGTAATGTGACTTGCTGTAACAAGGCAGGACGAGATGTCGTTAACAGACAGTGTCCGTCCGCTAACTGAAGCTGAAGTACAATGGACAGAGCACTGATTGACTGGTTACTTCTGCCGAGTTGTTCATCTTCAAAAATCTAGATTGTCACTATATAGACGAACCTGTACACATAACCAACATATCCAGGTAGCCGTAATCGACGAGGCCGAACGCGAACGCTATGAAGTTAATTTGTTCAACAAGTTATTATAGATAAATCTCCGACGCGTGATTTCATTTACGGAATTGAACACCTCCCCCCATCCGATTATAACGTGGGTTGGCTAGGAAGCTGCCAGATGCTTTTTTTTTTGTAGAGTAACAACGACAACGAGCTGTTGTTGTGACCGTACGCCAAACGAGATGATCAAGACCCAGACTTAATTTGCGTCCGAGCCACAGTCGTTCGACGTAACGAGACCACGTCTCCGCGCATCGTCTACGAGTTGTCCACTTGTAGTTATACATCTACATGATTTACTACAACTACCACAAGCAGTATTCCACATCATGTAGGGCACTTATCTTAAACACGGAACATACGGCTGGTCATTCCAACGCTTGGCGTCCGACTCAGCCTCGGTCCTCTCTTTCAGTACTGCATCTACATTGGGAAATCAGACTCCCATGTCGCAGTAGCCCGCCACCAAAGATATTTTGCTAATATATTATTTCATTTTTCTATATATAATGGGCCGTCACGTTTCTACCTTGTGATTGCTTAGGTCGATGGTCCTACTTCGGGCAATAAGTGTGCAGGAACAACTTAGATAATTCGAAGCATCACAAAATATATATACACGTAACGCGTGGTTTTGTCTCGACGGCATCGGATCTATTTTCATGAATCATCAACTATTATTTTGGTTAATAATTTTCTCTGTGAGCTTGGGTAAATTTTTCTGCAGTTAATGCTAATATGTAGTGAGCTTCGTAAACACTGTAAGCAACGAAAGCCAATCGAGATGTTAGCAAAAAGATACACATGCAAGATATGCTTGGGTTATGAATTCATTTTTAGTGGCTACCTGATCGGAAATTCATTCCGAATTCACTCGCATTCACATTTGAGTCCACTGTACATTTCTTAAAGTGGACTCAGGATATTGCAAGAGATGCGGCCTATCTACCGTATGATGACGATGGTCGCTCCTGCACCCCATATTTTGTCTTCAACCATGAAAAATTTAACACTGTTGGCTTTTATCGCCATCTCGCCTTTTCGTTATAAAAAAACGGAGTGGATCTGAGAATAACTTCGAATTTTCTATGTGATATATATATATGCTATTATTTTTATACAACTTCTACACATCAACGACGGATCTCAGACCTCCTTAAAGTCTATTCTAATCTATGCTACTGGATAGGTCTTATCTTAATGGGTGGTGCCGCTTTCTTATAAGTGTCAGGTAGCCTGAAATATGTTCCATAATTTCAGGGCACTTTTTTTATGATGATGTGTTTTAAAACCAAACTTTATATCGCTCGCCGAGAACTGAGTTCCGATTACGGATGGGTGCTCAAACTATTCTATCAATTAAATCAATATTAAAAAAAGTCATGTAAATAAATGAAATACACATAAATTAGTGTTATTGAAATGATTACGAATTACTTAACATAAGTTCAAGACGTTCGTACATTGACTACAGCTTATAATACTTCTAGTCCGCCCACGTATACTATCAGACCGGAGTTTGAGGGGAGATGTCCTTGATATAATAGAAACGCCATTGAGGCAGAAAGGAATATTTCTCTTCAACTGGATCGATATCTGGCTGATTCCATCTCAGCTTCTCACCACATTTAGGCGGCAAAAACTTCGGATCTTTAAATGTGAATATTGCAGTACGTAATAATAGTAAAATATGTTGCTTATGCTGCGTAGCATAAGCAACATGTTTTAACTATTTTAGTATGGCCTTGTCGATAATATGAGACAGAATTTACTCGAATGTATAACTATTTGTAGCGAACCAGCTGAATTTATGCCGATATGCGGAAGTAGATCCGGTTTGTGCTCCGCGATATGAATTCGTTGCTGACAGAGGACCCGTTATATGTATGGACATTTATTGTCTTATCAACAACGAAAAGTTAATCGGAGCGCGTAGCGTTTCAAGGTGCGGACAGGATAATTATCGACTTTTCGAATGCATGCCTCGGAAACAATATTAAGCCCGCCAAAGATTTTCGGCGGACTTCACTGTTTGTCCAGAGTTGCGGGCCCGCATTGCTCCCCCCTCCCTGGCCTGGTGAACTGGAGGCAGCTCTAGTCACTGAGAGGCAGAGAGTACCGAAATGATGCTAGCTATTTATTCACAAGTTGGATCCGTACCAAACTCCTGCGGCGGTATGTTCGGCCTTGGCTAGAACAGCCACGGACCAACAGTAGTTAGCAGAAGTTTTCGACGGTTGGTGCTTGTCGTAAAACCTATCGGGTTACTTTCTAATAAAATTAGCAACAACAATATTCCTTTGGCACCATTATCATAATGATCTTGCTTCGGAATTTTTGTTGAGCTCCCAATGCGAGATTTACAGCTATCATCGTAAAAGTGTACTATTGTAATTATTGCTGCTGTTATTACGTCTCGCAAAAGAGTTTGTGTACTCGTCCGCCCCCGGTTGTGGTCAGCTTTAAATTGTAAACAAATCTCGAATCTGGAACTATTCGACCAATTTAAATATTAAAATTAAACATTCGTTAGAGCTGGCTCTCTGCTCTGGCCCCAGCTCGGCTCTGATTCTTTACTCTGAGGAGATGTCGGATCTACCTTTGCTTTGGTTTTTCGTACCTGGCGAGAATCTACAGACAAGGAAAGATGGAAAAGAAACGGAAAAGTTCTCAGTCTTCCGTAGGATTCGAACCCAAGCTATACGTTCTTCGTGTCTAGTAACTCAAGACAAGACTCATGACTAGACCATATTCAAGAAGATCCTCTTAAATATTGGGACATTTATATACGAGTGATTAGCAGCTCGATACGACTACCCACATGACGTGATCTGGATCTTATCGGGGTTTAAATTTCCCCCTAACATAAATGTATACGAAACTTATGATAGCAGAGCAGCATCGCAGTTATGCAATTGTTCGTATGACTTTCATCTAAAGCTATGACTTTCGTTTAGTGCTGACCACCCTCAGTATTTCTTCCATTAAATACTTTTTATAGTTTTTTTAGAAGAAGCGAAATATAAGTTGTAACTGGTTATATGTCTGGTCCACCGTCGGGGTAGCGCTGGAACCTGGAACAATTGGGTCTCCGGTTCGAGTTTCAGAGGGCATATCGAGTCGATGCGGTTCTATCTTGCATATTTGTCAATAAAGTTTTTAAAAACTATATAAATATATCACAATGTCTGGAGGAAAATCCACGCCTCTTCCTAACCACGTCCCTATTGACCTGGGACATACCCCAGTGTCGGTTGATACTAGTTGAGAATTATCTATTAGAACTAACCAAACTAATATGATAGAAAAATAATTGAAGGTTAATCACCACCGGAAGTCCATTTCAAGATAATTTAAAGTATCTGTGAAAGTATCTAGCTATCGAGAGAAAAGCAACTCTGTGCAATACGATCGAATAATATGCTCATTAGACTATTTTTAAACAACAGTATTCACACATTACAAACACATGGGTGAATAAGGTCTGTATTATAGTAATAATATATGATTATGATATAACACAACGCCATTAGCGCTTCTAATAAACAAATTCGTTTATTTTGAATTTTATAGCGGCCGCCTCCGTACGGCGTGTCGCCCATATACGATCGTTGGAGTTGCTCCATTCTCGATGTTGCTCCAATTCTGGGCTCATTTGTGATCATTTCTCTTGGCCCATATGACGAATAGGTGCAGCAGTTAAATTTCAAAAGAAATACAGTATCTCTGCTTACCTATGTATGTAGGTAGTCACATTTGAAACAATATAGACGAATTTCTTATCTTACTGCGCTTCTAAAGGTGGGATTGTACCAAGACAGGTTCTTGTTTCTTTCGTCAAACGTCTTTAGGCGGCACCTCCAAAGAATATCTAAATTCTGTATTGCATCGAATCCTTCGATTGGCGGGAATCGTACATGAAAATGTTTGATTCATAGCTTCGGTTTAGGCTCAAAGCTCATTACTTTGCTGGTCGCCTTCGCCACTGCCACCATGTCAAAGTCTACCTTTCTACACCTCATACATAGCTATAGGTATATATTGATATGCACACACGATCGACCGCCATTTAGCCCGGCGTTTCGCCATACTTCATTTGTCAAGAAGTCAAAAACTTCATTTGGCCACAACCTTGAACATGGCGCAAATGCATTTTTAAAGGTGGTCTTATTTGATATTGAGTAACCCACGCTAAATGCTCAACACTCCGCGTGACACTAATAACACAAAGAACAATGATTGGTTCTGTATCAACTTTCTGCTAGAATTTTTAGCATGGTAAAATGGATTTGCTATGCCGGAGCTGCTCGTCGTGTAATGTACGACATTTGAAGGCGATCACCAGCGATGACGACATTTCAATATAATCACCTACAAATTGATGAGGTCAAAACCAATGAAGCGCTTTGCTGCGCAGCGAACCGAATCTCTTTTTTATCGTCTTCGCTCGTCCGTTGATTCACATCTCACTTAAGGGCAATTATTCATATTCGATAATTTACTATAACATCTGAGGCACCAGAGTGGGTGCCGTTCTCAGGACCGACTTTTAGCTCACGTAACTAATTATATGCGTGATATGACAGAAGCCTATAGGGTTATAGAGTTGATTGAATAATTGAATAAAATATCCAAATGAGTATAATTTTTACATATAACAATGCGCTAATAGGTCACTCGAAAATGCTCTTATTGAACTTTGCTTTGCTTTGAAAAAGTAGTTTATTCAAAAGGGGGTTAGACTCGGCGTATTCCTCCTGCATTGTCCCTGCATATGTGATATTTTATTATAGACTTTATTGTAACTTGTTCTTCGATTGAAGCGTATCATAGTCGATGACATTTTTTTTTATTATTGTTTAATGCGATGCCTTCACCACCATCTAATCAATCGGATAAGCGCAGAAGACATATCACTTGTTCAATTCGACCATACTCTCCTTGGACATGGTAGTAAATATTACAGTATCGTCATGTTATTTTGCACGATGCTGTGCCAGTGTTCAGTTTGTCAATACTGATGTTTCCCACCAGACTGAGTTGACCTTTTTTTTACTCGACTCGATGACTAAATTTAACGTACTGCTCTAAATGGACGTCCTCTTGAACAGACTTCTCCTGGAGACCCTTGAGCTAACTCTTCTTGAAGCATGTGCCATTCATTTTTATTTCTATTACCTACGAAGAAATGATAACGCTTTCTCGATAGAGAGGAAGTTCGCAGAGGGTACATTGTCGAAAGGAAGCCCACTTAACACAGTGAGTTGTTGTCGATTGAACACAGGGACGATTGAATGAGGGCACTCGAATTTCTCGATTTTCTCTTCTCTTGTTGCTTCCTTCCCCAACCTTCAACCTTGGTCTGAACATTGAACTCAATTTCCACGTAGATAGCAGTCCCTGGCAAATTTGTCACGCTACTAGTTCAGTGTAATTCAAAATGCAGTGCCAAAATACGGTTAATTAACTATCTGAATTTTATGTGTGTTCTTTCGCACTAACATCGTTTATGTGGTATTGAGTTACAATATATCCTATAGCATGATCAAATAATAATAATAATGGAGCGGTTTCCAGAAAATCGCATGGCGGCGTCATGCATAACAGACGTAGCCTATATTTAGAAGAGTTGCAGCATTGTGACTACGGTTGCCGGGTACAACAAATTCCTGACGTGATGCCCCGAAGGGCTTTATCCATCAATCGGGTGGTCCGTATCTCACGTTCCGTAGTATCTCCGCCGTTCTTTGGCCTGTTCAGGACAAAGCCGAGGCGGGTTTCTCGGATCAGGCAGACCTGCCGCCTTGAGCTCCCTCTCGGCCTCGAGCGCGCTCCGACGGCGCGACGTGGACTACGGAATGTGGCCACGCTCCATTCACGATGAGAAGACCGCTCGCTTCCAATCGATTTAAATGCCAAGTGGCCCAGGCACGTACAAAGTACGCCGCTTTATACCCCACCTTGAAGGGAACACCGATGATAGCTGCTTTCGGAGGCTGAGAAAGCGATGCAGAATTGGATGGACTATCGACGAAGCTCGAACTCGACGAGTTCGGGATCATCCAGATTGTTTACAAGGCTTTATTTATTGGAAAGTGTGACCCGGGCAGGGAGGCGCGCCCGCGCCACGAATCAAAGTACATACCTGCGTTGACCTCTTGCTTGCCTGAGGGGCTACGGGCATGCGTTCGTACATTGTACCGTGTGACAGTTTGTAGGAAGTTCATTGTAGCTCCCTCATAGCAAACTACTAAGAACAGTACAGTTGGCATATGGATATAATCCGTAAATGATCGTTAACAAAAAATTATGACGATAGAATATGCAACACCAATTATTGGCGATATGGTGGTGGTGGTGATAAAGGCTCTGGTGTGACGAATATCGTGCATGTATTGACAATGACCACGATGGGAATGCCGTATAGGGAGAGATAGCCTTGTCTTTATTGCACCCAACAATGGGCGATAGCACATCTCTCCTGTAGACACTTTCTTTCAACCTTGACTCTTTGTGGACTGAAGCCAAGTTGAGCCAGGTAATGAAAAGTGCACGCCCCCGAGGTGTCTTTCACTAGAGATATTTTAATGATGACAGACAGAGCTCATTTGTTTCACGTGTTCATTTGCGGTTGGAACACTTCGGTGTAGTCGTCAGTTACATTACCCTGTATCCTATCGAGTTATTTCCATCAGGTAATAACAAGAAATGGGGTTGTCATAACGAGAATCATCTCATTACTATTACGCCCATGGAAGCAGCCTGACCTAATAACATCCTGACGTCTAGGCAGATGGCAGGCAAAAGTCGACTCGAGTTCGCCTGAAGTCTCAATGAGTCCCTTCGTAGTCATTACCCCCGTGGAGAAATGCACCTCACGGGAAAATTCGATTAGAGAAGGTGGTTTCTCCGAAAAGAACTGCTCCGAACCAGCGGCGTTGGATACCAATAGCCTTCGAATTGGCAACCTGTATTTTTTCACAAATGCGACAAACCCCTCAAGAAGAGTTATCGCTTAGTATTCCGATCCTGGAAATCATTCTGTTGCTAAACGCCTACAAAAATATGAACATATCAAATCAATTTATCCTTGATAAATAGTTGCCTTAGTGGGACAGATACACCGTTATCGATAACAACAAATCCCACAGATGATTTAGGGTTTTTTTAGCTGAATCTATACTTGCAGTGTATAATGGCAAGTGTTCCACACCTCACCCCTGAAAACAAATCAGATTACGCGTATTCTGAAGGTATAATATTTAGCAGTTAGCCTAGAACAAAATTTTGCGCTCATGACATTCTCGTTGCTTCATCTACTTCCTACAACATAGTCACGATGTACTTCTACCTTGCCCCACGAAGAATCTCGAACACGGGCTTTGTGATATACATTTTCCCGTAAGATCAAGGCTTATGCAAATAGTACATGTATAACAGATTATATATCGGTTATAATACCCAATCCGACCAGATTTGCTTTTTCTTTGGGTAATTATCTATAGACTAGAACTTATTTACATGCAAACCTACTCATATGTGTTTGTATCCACCGGAACCCTAGTATGTGTCTATGGTTCCAGTGAGCGAGTACTCGATTGATGATATTACATTAGGACGATGCTGCGCGATCTTCGGTGGCGCTAGTCTCTACCTGGCTATACCTGCATCTTCCCCGTTCTATATTTAACGTGCCTCTGCAAAAGCTTCTGATAGCAATTTGTTTCTGGTTGTGTTTAAGTGGCTTCTTGGGATATTGCTGCGAGTGAACAGCTGTTGTTCCGGTTGCGCCCCACCCCTAGTGACTCTACTCTATATCGTTCTCGAAGATAATTATCTATTATATGTATAACGGTCTCGTCGTATGCGGTATACTGGGTGACGCAGGCTATCAGCGGAACCGTCATTGATTTCTTTATCAAACTATGACGCCTAGCTGTCATCCCGTTGCATCAAGTATTGTCTACTGTAAAGTTCACCTCTAACAGAGTTATGCAGCCCTAACGAAATTCATAGCATTGTGTTGGATGATATCGTACGTACATAAAGTTTCCCTGAATTATTACATGGATTTAACATCCTTCTTTAAACACACCTGTTCCAATTATCTGCTTCCAAGTTACTTCTTGCTTCTTTGATGTGTTACTTCAATCTCCCCCTATAGTAAATTCGCAGTTACGACAGAGGCCTTAATGTGTACCGGCTTGTGCAAACAGTGAATTGGTCGATTCGTTGAAATTTCAGAGATTTTAACTATATATAATCGTGAAAAATAATTTTTTATATTTTAATATTTCTATTACAATTCGAACCTTTAATTCTTTGTTCGCTAATAAGTAAAACACTTCTTCGCTTCTAAGAATCGACTCTACGATATTCAAATAGTGATTAAAGTTCATGTTTCGTGTACCATAAAAGTCAAGCAAAATGAATCAAACCGTTGTTCCAAAACGAGAACATAAGTTGGAAAAAATCCTGATTAAGAGAAAAATGAGACCTCCCGGTAGAATTAATTAGTGAGCTGCAAAGATAGGCTCTCGACAATTCTGTATTGAAAATTATAGCAGCACTAGTCCGGGTTACCTGACATTTATTAACAACGAGGTAAGATGTAGTCAATACCTATTATATATAGGGTTTGAATATAAAGAGAAGGTGGTTCATGGGCCGAGCTGAGCTGTCCGAAATAGGACCCTTGGAACGTTTGTAGCCTTGTCACAGTTAGGTTACTTCATCTCGATCAGTCAACAAGTGACAGAGTGTCCCTTACAAAGGCTCCACCGGGCGATGCACGGCCTTCAACAGAGGTAACCCAGGCGGTTCGCTCCCTCAAATCTAGCTGGTGGGTTTAATAGCTGGTAACCTGTATTTCTGTGCCTAGACTTAATACCAGCTTTTATCAAAAGTTGAACACGGTTAGATTCGAGATTTGTCCTTGCGTTGTTCGTGCTGTATTCATTCCGTAGAATGGCTACCAAGAATTGGTCAGGAGCAGGTTGAAATGCCGTCAAAAGCACAATGGTTTTTGTGATATACGAAATGTATATTCAGTTGCCGAATAGACGAATACCGCTCTCTTGATTTTAGACGAATTTGTTCGTGCCAATCTAGTTCTTCTCTTCAGTGCTATATAGTTTTGTTTGACTGTGTATGCATATATATATATATACGTGTACTCCGTATGTAGGCCCGTATGCGGGCACGCTTTTTATTGGTCCCATTCATTGACAGCCAAGAGGACGGATGGTTCGGTCACCATGGAGACGTACACCAAATCAACGGGCCAATCAGCATAACGGCCATCACCATGAGAAATGGCTGTGAGCTCGAATTTGGCACCGCCACATACAGCGCTTCATCGGGCAGCAGCAACAGCAGCAGCAGCAGGATACAAATAAATGACCTGTGTTGTTTGCATGCTCACAGTCAACCACCGTAGGAAAGCATGGTGGGATAGACGACTTTAGTCTCTAAGATTTTGATGACCATTCGATTATGTCCTTATAGGAACGAGGAGACAAAAACAAATGAGGGATATGGCTCTGAACCTTTGGGATGAATAGAGAAATGCTTTGATATTGCTCTGTGCTAGGTATAAGTATAAGAGTATTACTGCCTCTTCATGTGCAATTAAAGGCACAATGAAAAATGAATTCGGTTAATTTCTGTCCCTAATCAGCTGTAGGAAACGTAATCATTAAATAGCATACTGCGTTTTTATCTTAATATTTTCACACGTGTTGTGTGACTATGTTACTGTCACACTACATTTAGTTCTAAGGAGCTAAGGTGGAAATCGGCAAGAAATGGTTAAAGCTATAGTGCACGCTCTCTTGGTTCGTCTGGTGGGAGTTTTAGTCGGTGCCTATACGCCATATCTATGCCAGAGATTGTAATCTCTCTTCGCTATTGATCGGCCATTTATCTACAAATGGCAAATACCGGAATACACTGAGGCCATTTTATTGTCGTGTATTGCACTGTTGCGTATGTAAGCTTAGCCTAATTTAAGTAGCCTACAGGACACGTGTGTATACACATACTATGCGTGTGCTAATCTACATGTGCTAATCTGTGCCTGGGCTAATCGGACCACACATGTGCATGTTCGCTATGGGCACTTAGTCAATTCTTCCACCCACTTCGGTTAAGTCGTTACCATGTTACCGTTAAGCTGATGTGTTATTACGGCCACTCCTTCACCGCAATTCGGTTGTTTCGTCATCTAACCATGGATAGAACTCAGCTCACCTTCAAATAAGCTAAAACAAATCGTCGCCATTTGAATGGCTCTCGAAAGACTAACCAACTTCCACACGTATATCACCCATAATTCATAAAGGCTTCCGGGAAAACACGATATACCGATGACTGACTGGTAAAGATGGTTCTAAATGGGCTCTATTTGGTAAATTATATTTTGTGCCTATTGTACGCAACAGTCGAAAATAACTAAGGAACAGTTCGGTATTTCACAGATTCTCAACTGCCATTGAGATCACCACTTAAAGGAAGGTACGTTGGACTGTTTGGGGGAAAAAAGCTCTGGGGAGATATACCAATATTGTTCACTTTACCCTAATAGATCAGTTTTGAGCTCGCTTTTTAATAAAATACGCTCGACACAGCGAGTGGCTCATCGGCAGTCTTTTCCCAATGACTTAACACGATTTAGCTCGGATGGTCAATCCTCCGTCCCCTACGTACGCCTCGACAGACATTGGTCGAAAGTAAAGTAACCAATTACCGCTTGGGAGTCTTAGCAAGGATCTCTTCATGTGAATCGAGACAACACGTCTGGCATATGCCAGAAAATGGTCAGAAATTGACCATTTCACCAAATATTTGTTCATCACCTTTGGGTATCATCAATTCCCACTTGAAATAACGACAACTTTCGTGTTCGAGTTGAAGGAAAAGATATCACCGATTCCACAACTACAGAACCACGTTATCAAAAGAAACCGCTCAGAAAATGTGAACAAAAATAAGTGGGATTGGTTATAGATGCAGGCGCCTCGAGTTGGTCCTTTACAGGCCGTTTGCAAAAACCTAATGAGCGAGTTTCGTAACTGAGTCTTATTGAAAAATTGTCTGATGATCACTGAATCGTCTTTCAATGAGAAGTTCAAATCCCCCGATGGGGTGTTTAGCTACTGGCAATTATGCACCCGCACGCGAATCCAATATCAATGGATTGTCCAGAAACAAATACGCCCTCTAGACAGGCGTTACACAGAAGGAAATCCAAGCTCGCTACCAGTCTCAAATAACCGTGGCAAGAACAGGACAATGTTTCCAAGATTTGCATCTTGTTGAACGGTTTATTTGTTCAGTAACATACGAGAATGAATGAGAATCCTACGGTGTATTTGAGGGCAACTTTCATTTGCATAGTCGGCCTTCCGTTGTCTGTTGTCTCTTTCCAATGGTGATAGTCGCCTGCTACTCGTCCTCTGGGGCTGTGCTTGCTTGCCATTGAGTGCTGCTGAATCGATTATTGCTCCTGACCACTGGGCCGGCGACGTATTCGGGTGTTCACTCGACCGTCACCAGCGACTAGGCTCCCGCTTCTTAGTCTCTTGAATGGGCTTGTCTGACGCTGTTGAATGACGCTGACGAGCCACCAATCAACCAAGCACCGTTCGACGATGGTGGAAAATGTCCTGGTCGTATGGACGGACTATAGCTATCAAAGTTCACAAGTGACACCCTATAAATACTCTACAGTGGCAAACGATTTATCAACGGAAGTGCACTCAAGTTCCCGTAATAATAAAAGAAAAATCTGTTATTTCACCGAGGGAGGGAGAGAGAGAGAAAGAGATGCATGCCGTGTCTCTCCTTGGTTCGATCAGATCATTGTGTTGTTATTTCGACTGAGGTGCTTGGTTGGTAGCCGACCGGTCGGCGGAGCCAGGGTGCGATACTCATTCAATTCGTGCCCTGGGAATAATAAATTGTTTTAGCTTGTTAAACTTTTAATGTCAACTCAATGCGCAGTTACTTTTGGGAAGTGTGAATACGATTATGATTAATGCCCACGGGTGGTAAGAAGTAATTACTGGTGCGCTATGGTCAAACAGTTTCTCGTGTTCGGAAAGTCTCCTACTGGCAATATGGAACTCTAGCCTTGAAACAAAACGTGTTTATTGGCCTTATAGACTACAACCTATGCCCTGCCTCGCTTTTAGTCTGTGGTTAGAAGAGTGCAATTTAGACGCCTCATTGTCGTGCCAAGGTGCGCCCTTAGGTCCTTAACATGCCTCTAAGGCGCGAGCTTCATTCATTGGTAGATAGGTGACGCAAGAGATCGATAATATCGTGTTACCAAGTGCCTTATCTTCCGTGAATCGTTTAGACGACAACTTACCTGCAGAGGATTAATGATAACTATACAACATTATTTTCTTAAAAAAAATCGTAATCATACGAGCCGCCAAAAGTATCGGCATGCATTCAAGTAATGTGTTCTCGATGTGATATTTTATTCTGACGAATTTTAGGGTCAACAACAATGTATATCCACTGACATAATTGTGATGGAGGATACTGCGAGCACGCTGGTGGATACGCTCGTAGAACTGAGGTCGGCTCGCGTGCCCCGCGATTATCAGGGGCGCGCCAGAACGCAGCCTCCGGCTCGTTAGGTCAACTTCAGAGTGAAGGCATGAAAGGGATGAGGTTCATGGAAGACCTAGGCCCTCCGCAGCCCGAAACCATCTTTAGTCTTCATGGGGAATGGAATGAACAAAGTAAGTGTACGGATATTGAGGGCCACAACATCGAACTCATACATGATCATCCACCAGTTATCCCCTGCCGGTCTAAACGGGCTGGGTTCCACTTTCTTCAATGGAATAATGGACAGGTGTATGCTGGGCTACGATGGCCCGATCACTGTTGTTTGAATTATGATGTTGTACCGAACATAATTACTAACCTTGAATGATCGAATTAGATAACTATGAACTAATAACGAATAACGAATTCAGCTGATACGTTACGTTATACGTTTGCCTGGTTGAACCCTATATTTAAATTCAACCATAACGAAAGTGATATTTAGAAATATACAACAAGTATTTGAAAGGCAGCTCTATAATAGTGAAATAAACGTGGAAAACAAATATAGGCCAAATTTCCTGCGTCCTCATACATCAATCGAATAGAGATGTATCAAGTGACGATACCTAACTAACAAGACGTGTTTGATCAAGAGCACGCAGTACGTCGATTTGAGCCCGAACGAATTCACTGAATACTTATTGATTGTCTACGATAAACAAGCTAACGTAGAGTTAGACGAATAAATAGTCCCCAAAGTTCAATTTGAACAAAGGCAGCATGCAAAATAGCAACATATACAAATACAGCAGTTAACGACATTATGAGTTACCTAACCCACCGTTAGCAATACTGTGACAAACTCAGTAAACGTGCCTGGCAAGTGGAGATACGAGAGAATTGAGAGGTTTTCAAAAATCAAGTTGCGAGACAACGAGACAAAAATCAAAGAACCAGATGAAATTACCCGTCTTAACGCCGTAAAGACTGTTCGAATAGAGCCATAGTCGCCTCCGTTCAATTTCGATGCCCGAGGTTGAATGAACATGATTCGCGCGTGAGAGTATCAATAAGTGTGCTATATACGACGAGTCACGATATTTGTAAAATGCAAAATATTCATATGCCAGAGCGTCGATGACGGCGACAAGCCAATACCTCATCATTCGGCCCCCGCTTGTTTGTTACGCCACCGTAAGCGTAAAGCAAACGATGCTCGGTCTGATAGCAATGCTTAAGTGACTCGAAGCCGTCAGTAACACCTGATCGCATTGTGATACGTGCTGATCGATGTCGTTATAGCTGATACAGATGTTTGTCCAGTTTACAGTAACCGATAGGCTTCTTGCATGGGAAAAGCCCGCATAATAGCAGTGAATTCGAAACGAAAGTGATCTGCCGGCGTTAGCCACTCGGCGCGGTGCAGAAACATATCTTTGTCTTCAAGCATAACAGGTAGACGAGGAGTTACAAATGCATTTGTCAAACTTGCCATATAGCCAGAATTCTCAGATCTGCGAAGGGATGTCGAATCCGCACGAACTTCCCGTTCGATAGATGGCTCTCCCAGAGCGAGAGCGAGTGAGAACCTAGCGGGACGTGCGCCGCACGCATACATGCTAAAGAGCGGTATGATGGCCGTGCAGGTGGCCCTCATTCATGAACACTGCCACGCGCCGAATCGACGTTTCCACTTACAACACGCAAATATCACCCACTCGATAGCTGCCACGCGTTGGATTTTCGGATCGCATCTCGTACATGTGATTGATGATATAGATTTTGCATGGTCGAAAGCTCACACTAGAGAACACTAACAGAACTATAATGTATTTTCATGTCGCTAAAGTCTGTATCACGAACAACTCTAAAAAGCCTACAGACGCCTCTATAAACACCTGGAAGGTTGATAATATGTCGTTGGGCTAATACAGCTTTAGCCCAGAATTTAGGAGGGCAGCCCGTCGATAAACTATGCTCAATCGCGCTAATTATTGATTCCATAATGGTTACGCATAGCTCAGTTGAACCTTCCGTAAATCGAATATCTCAGTGTTAGCTACAACACAAGATCCGTTAGACAAAGCTACACTATTTTAGACCGATTAGTATTTGGTCTTTTTTTTTGGTCTGGATTAGTATTTGGTCTGTCGGATTCGTGCTGTTCATTTTGTAGAAAGAGTCCATAATTTTGGTTGAGGTATGACCTTCAACGATTTCAATAGGCATCCCTCTACTCTGAATTCAAAATTGACAAATTTATCAAGAAGACGAACTCACAATAGATCGTAATTAATTTTATTCTCTCGCTTTATGCAGGAATTTGTCACGTCATCATTGACCAATAATTAATATTGTTATCAATCTCTCGTCACCGAATCGATCATTCGACGCATTTCTATTGACAATAGCATTTTCTTAAGTTGTGAATATCGGCGATCGGCTTGGCTCATTAAGCCAAGGGAAAGCTGTATTTTTAGACTCAGCCATCCTAAAAATATATAAACAGTGTAAAACTCTGACGCGAGCTCCTTTTAAGGACCGTGAGCGCATTGTTACACGACAGGCTGGCTGACAAAGATTAAAGAGTGAACTACACACTGATAGTGACATTACTCTAAGCTAAGATATTATTCCATAATGTGATACTATGTCTAAGCTCGGATTGCTAGCTCTAGGCTGATTTTGGAGCGAGAGGATAAAGGTAGAAATGTTCACATCGTTTATCGTTTCCATAGGACATCCTGTATTTATCGACCGACGTGATATCGGGTGGTTAATTTCCACTTGCTAATTAGTTGATATATGCAGAGCCTGAAATAGGCATCGGCGAAATTTAAACCAGCGAGATTTTTGACTTTATCGAGATTCAGATTTTTGACTTATAGCTCCAGTTCAAATACATTGAGCTCCGTCGGTTAGCCATATGCTGGCGGCAAATGACAGCTCTACTAGATCGAGTGGCAATTGAACATGTCACCTTGGAGCGAAGTCACGTCACCAGCCTGTGAGGAAGGGGTCTCTCATCTGTTCTATTCATTGATCGTATTTAGAGATAGATATATATCCCTGGTTTGTAGTCATCGTTCCACCATAGAGCTATCAACATCTGATACGACCGCAGATGAATTCAGAATGGCCAGCCATGTGAAAGGAGTACAGTGTAGCAGATGATGGAGCCCCTTGTGTAGTTCCTCAATGAGTAGGACTCCATCATGGAGATCATGTCACTTTTTATGACATTGCCGACCCTTCCTTCTCCCAGCACCAGCAAAAGCGCTCTTATGGCGGAAAACTCATCCACAGAGAAACGAACTTGCTCACTTGGCAATCTGACCAATACATAATATATGCAGCCGGAAATTGTGAAGCACTGTTTAATTTGCACTGTTATATACTTGTGAAACTTTTCCATTTTGGGGCATAATTCTCCGTTCTCATAAGACACGTGCAAACCCTCAAAGAAAATCAAACGTAGTCTTCTATAATACGTTCCCCTTCAACAATGTATCATTCATGTCAATTCCAGTTCCATTGTATTGGTCGAGGGAGGCGGAACTCGGTTATGAGACGTGTTGAAGTGGAACACTAGTATATATCTCGATATCTTGTGCTAACAATTTTCACTCGCACAAGTACAAGTCGAGGACAAAGGCCTAGCAAATGGGCTGCAACTTTTTTGAACAGATTCGATCATTGCCGCATTGAACAGTTGTCACAAACCTGTTGACTCAGGTGTTGTTCGTCGATTTGTTTAAATATTCATTCGCTATTCTGGTTGCTGAAAGGTCCACACAGGCCGTGAACAGAAGGTGGAGAATTAATTGTCCTCGTTGTCATCGTTTGATCCTGTCGATGGCGCTTCCCTCCTCCATAGAATAATTGGACAAAATTAATGGGAGTCACTGCCGGCCACAGGCCGGCCGGCCGGCAGATTCCCGCCCGCCTCCATTCGCTTCCTCCTCAGCCGATTATCTCACTGCGCTTAGAATATAAGTCCTGGAAAATATGTATGCGTGTGGACATTGTGGTTTTACACGATTCTCATGTGCCTCCCTACGACCCGGACTCAAACTGACCCGGGCCCGCGTGACCCAGAGCCGGATCTGATCTGAGCTACGTTGAACAGGGCCAGGCGGGGCTAAGCAGCGGTTCATTCAGAGAGAGCGAGAGAGAGATAGATATGGGAGCCGAACAGCGGGGCGAGATGGGATAGCCGTGACTCTGGGTGACTGTCGTCAGCAGCAACAACATTTTGATCGTCTCTCAAAAGAGCATAATTACAACCACAGTCGGAGTTTGAGATTGATTGACATTATTCACTGATCATACGTATCGCTTAATGAGCTAATACTACCACGTCTATGCAGCACCAAAAACGCCGAACGATTCACGACCGTGTTTATCGCGGCAAACAGTACGTTAAAACGAATTGCTAAACGTGTAAAAGGCAACTTTTGTCACTGTTCATCGGTGAAATGAGGTCAAAGCCTATATCTACACAGGCTACTGTATTGCCACTGGTGATGCTCGCGTTGAATGAATGTATGTATACATCCTTCTCAGTCATGATAGCCCATCCTGCATTTTGAATGCATTGCATTCTAATGACAGCAAATGAAAACCAATATCAGGGGACAGTATGTGTCATCAAATCTAAACGAAGCGTAATTGTGACCTTATGGCAGATTTCGAGTGAACTCCTGTCCATTACATTCAACCCTCGCGCCGTGGAAATTGGTCAAAATGGGGCCAATGCATGGGGCGGGTTACGTGACCAAGTCCTGTCAGCTGACGGCGCTTCACAGCGACGACAAAGAGAGTTCTGTGCTACTTTTGTTCAAAGAGGAACGTTAGTTCAACGATGGGACCGCGGCAGAGGGAGGGTATTGGCCGGATACAGCCAGATTCCGCTAGCACGGCTAAGTGTATCGATAAAACACTCGCCGAATCGACCAAAAGTTACGGGGCGCCATAGGGCACTTGTTATATAGCCTAGCTGATTACGTTAATTGGCTTCGAATAAGATGACCATGTATGTGATTTTTGAATTGATCAAAAGAGGGAAGATAGATATATGATTATAGATACATCTTTTGTTGCTTACTTCGTTAGAGCAGATTTATAGATTGTTATCAAGCTAGAACGCTACTAAGGAATAACCAAAGAATGCGTAAAAAGCTTATGGTTGTTAATGATATGAAATGTTATATTATGATGATTTATCATAGATTTCCCTTCTTATGACACACATTTCTGTCAATGCAGTAAAAACTACAGAGAAACTGAAAGATGAACTACGCTGACCTGTATATTCCTATAAAATTATTAAGAGCCATTTTGCCCCACAGTGTCCAGCTATTAACCATATGAATAGGAAATAATCACATTACAAATTATATAATAATATT
Source organism: Stratiolaelaps scimitus (assembly GCA_019614645.1). Lineage (NCBI taxonomy): Eukaryota > Metazoa > Arthropoda > Arachnida > Mesostigmata > Laelapidae > Stratiolaelaps > Stratiolaelaps scimitus. The sequence goes on from JABWDB010000029.1 coordinate 4,035,774, forward strand.
AATTAGGTTACACGGACGCTCATCTAATATATGCCTGTAGGTGTGTGTGTGTGTGCAAGATGCATGATCGCATGGGTGGCTCTTCTCTCTGGTGAGGAATGGAAGTTTGCCTTTGTCAGTTTACAACGTACCTCCAACGGAGCCTGGCTTTACTCAGATGAGCGGCGCATGCTTCTAAATACGGGTCTGTTTGATTACGATAACGAGAAACGATCGAGTGTGCCACTCACATCTTGACCAGTTATTTGATTTTCCTTTTTATGTATTCGTTGAGAATTCGTCGAATGAAAAGAAGGACGAATACAATATGTGAATCGTATATAGCACTTATTTATTTATGTAACTTCCCCAGCGGCGTGGAACCAGCTACTAATAGTATATCTTCAGAGTCCTCCAGGGGGGGATGCCTTTAGTTAAGCTTGGTCCTCTACAACCGGTCCAATGCCCGAAGAGGCCTCTCCTTCTCTCGGCCTTTTTCTTGGTCCCACCGTCGTTTCTTTTCTAATCCCTCCTTTTTCCGCATCATTCCGTCGTCCAAGAATCGCGCGCCGTTGGGCCAGCCATCTGCTGTCGCGACCATAGCGTCGACAACCTGCCTGACAGTGCTCCATCAGCTATCGCCCTGTAGGCCTTCTCTTGTTTCCTGTGGCCTGTAGATGTACGTGAATAGTGTATGTGTCACGTCGTCCGTCTGTCCTGAGGGACACAGGACGTAGATATCGACTTCCGTCTTGCCGATTTTAACCATATATGTTTGGTACTGGCCGTGCCCTGCCTGTGTGATGAACCGTATATAACCCAGAGGGAATTTACCAGCCCTAGTATTTTTAAGTTACCTCTGAAATCGATCATGTCAAGCCGTTCGAAGGTACATTGACCCACGAAGAGAGATGGAAATAGTTATAGATTTGCGTGTGCAAAATACCACAGGACTGCATCCAACGGATGTGACATGTATACCGATGCCAATTTGTCAGATCAGACCTTGATAGACTTATCACTCTCTTTAGTATCAAGAAACCAATCAATCTTAGAACCTTTTCCACTACTCGAGCGCAGCTGCTTGTTTTCTTGTCGTAAGTCAATGTAATTCACAGTACAAATATAAACCGGCAAAAAAACCGACACAACACGAGTACGGTATACATATATATAATAGTATGTATCTAACATGTATGCCACACGAAACACTGGCGTGCGGATTTCGATTCATGTGGAGAAGCTGTGTAATAATTAACATTCGAACCACATCATAATATGAACTCAACTGATCACAATCTCAGGAAAACTAGGCAGAATAACTAGTACGTGACAGTTTGTCAAGTCATACAACCTTCTAGCGTTCAGTAATTGAGTAGCCTGGCATTGAGAGGGCAGGTAGAGTTTTCAGAAGGAAGCACGACTCTATGGGGGCTGACTATTTACAGTCAGCCTGAGTTACAACCAGGAAACGCATTCTATATTTATGTAATATCTTTAAACACCATAGGGTTTTACGACTTTCCTAACACCTCGTACATATATCCGGGGGGGGGGGGCTGGAGATGGGCGCATTCACTCACGAACACTGACTATTGTTAGATCTACATTATTCTATCTCGTGTTGGTCGACATGAAAATACGATAAGGCATTTGAGATAAATTAAATTTTATTATTATTATTATCATCACCTTTGTCAATTGAAGCAATAAAGTAAGACAAACATAATATAAGCTAATTCAATAGCTATTTCGAGGACATGTTTGGAAAGGACAAATATTCGGTCCAGCAGTAGACAATTACCTGTCGCAAGTGCAGTTTCGACAGACAACGCGCAAGCGCGACCGAGATGAAACGATATTGGTCGGGCGGAGTATTTCACATTGGTGGATCTTTCCACTTGACTACTGGTGGTCGTGGCGGTGATGGTGGTGGTTAACAAAAATCACCATCCCCTTTAAGTGCACGTCGTTTGGCCATCATCGTGGCTGGCTGCTGTTCAGCGATTTCAGACTATGATGATTGGGCAACGCCATTGTATCATACCAAGTGAGCTCTTCAAACAGCCAATATCTCCACCCAAAATGCACCGACGGACATTATTATGCTAACGAACTAAGTCACTTTACTCTGACTAAAGTTGTGCATCGTAAAGTGTAGTTTTGTAACAGCGTTATGCTATTTCAGGCATACCATATATAGATCCACCCATCTTAATGTGGAGAAGCTTACCCGAAAACGTTTACGGTACTCGAAAGCATGAGTGGAACAATGAGCTTCCATATATATATATATATATATATATATATATATCATCATCTACTTAATTAACATAAAATGGTTTATAAGGCAGGGGGTACTTACTAGGAAATGTGTTATTCAAATTAGGCAGTCCAGCATCATATTATGAACAAAACGGTCAATTCGAAGCCGGGCAAATGAATTCGGCTCCTCCGTTATCCTCGGGCCGCCATATTTATTTAAAATAAATCAATTTGGTACCCGTAACTAAAATGTCGCTTATTTAAAAACAAACTGAGACAGTGAAACGTGTCAAAAAAGTTGCTCACTTGTCCAATGAGAGCCCTTCGAGCCGGTTACCCTAAGCGCAGTTACCCGATCATCCATGTGTGGTGAAATTATACTCTTTACTTCGTATGTCAAATACAACGAAATATGTTGGCAGGAAGCAAAAAGACAGGCATGATAAACATATGTACACCGTGAAAGAAATACACCATGCCAGAGCCTTAAAGGAAACATCTTGTCAATATATATATAGCGTTCCTCTTAATAGATGTGGGCGATATAACTTTTTAAGATAGGCTATCTGTTGTCTTTTTTTTTGCTTTCTCATTGGGCGAAACCGCACCTATTAAAGAACATATTCGTTGACGGCTACGTCTAAACACAATATTGGACATACCATACGAAGAACAGTTAATGCATGTACAGGAGTGACATGATATTGAGTCTAAACATTGAGTGAAGTAACATACACAATGCAAATGTCAATATAACGATACCGAAATAACGAAACGAACTCCTTGATGTATATTATGTTCAACAGATTAAGGATTATAGCTATGTGTAACTCAGTCTTTCATTACCTTCGAAATGTACATTCAAAGTCCTTCGCCACATTGCACTAATGGAATTTCGCAGAGGCGCAACACAACGAAATTATGTACGAGTTTCTGCTGCTACATATGCATCATAGTATATGCAGATTGTTTTGCCGCTACATCTCACAATGCTGTCTCACTCTTGATATGAGAAAGTTATACTTTATTTACCATCGAGGCACTTAAGGGTCAGCCGCCTTCACGCTCATTCTACTAGATTCTCTATGACGTAGACATTTGTCGCCATTAAACAGCCTCCGTCCCTTCATACTAGTATTAGATGTTGCTATCTTTCGAATACTTTGTAATGACAGTAAGAATTACTAGGAACAAGGCAGTACGCATCTAGCCAATATATATATATACGTGATGGAGGTAATTGTGCTAATGGGTAGATTTATATATAAAGCGTCATTCTGCAATGAGCCGCTAAATATTACACCAAGTAAGCCAGGCGGGACCTGCCGCAATTGACAGCGTCAGCATCTGCTCGTGAATGCAGAATGTGACTCGTATTGGTCCTGCTAAAAAAAAAACATATGGAACAGCAATTCCCAAAAAGCGTTCACACGACACAGTGTGTAGCGTTTATCATATTTGCTAAAATATAGAATATACCCATTTTATCAAAAGTATATGGGCACATACAATGTCGTTCGCAAAAGTGTTTTCTAGCTCTGCGTGATTATAATATCGGTTAGAGAGAGAGAGATCTAACTCACATATGCATAACTTGACGACGATCATATCTAGCCGTTAATAGTCTCGTGTAGTTGAATCGAACGTGTACATTTGTCGGATCTGATGACGCCTGCCAGGTGTGGCATATCTCGCGCACTCACAAACGATGTTAAATTCTAATCGCGAAAATTGAGAGCACAATTGAGGCACAGCAAACTAATTAGTTAGGATGTCCCTTTATAGTATATTCGCACATTGACAGCGAGTTCATAACGTTGTTACCTTCAACAGATTCTTCCGGGTCTGTACATTGGGAACGTGAGGGACTCACAGGACCAGGTGCAGCTAAGAGCCAACAACATCACACACATTGTTGCTATTCACGATACAGCACGGGAACCCGCCACAGGCACAGCGTCCGCCAGTTCAGCAACGGTCGTCACGAACAGCCAACAGGCGCGACAACAGGTTTGGATGCGTTCCTCTTTAGGGTTGCCATTTTTCAACCGTGAAATAGATGGGTCAATTTCATTCTCGGAAATAAAAAATATCCACAAGTTTGTTACTTTTCGAAGAGACAAGCCGGACGTTTTGGGGAGGGACTATTCTTGTAGAAGAGAAAAGTTGTGGGTAAAGCACGAGTTTGAAATATTCGCATTACAGAGATGATTCAGATATGATCCACACGGAAGTTTGTCATTAGCTACTATTAAGCACTTTTAAGGTGACAGGCATCAGCACTTAACCTTTAGGTAGTACTATGAGGACCTGTTCCATGCTAAGATTCTCTCTTCATGAGAGCAGTTTTACGCTAAGATTCTTGCCAGGTACGAGTAAGGAACAGAATAAGCAAAGGTGGCCCCCGACAGCTCCTCATACTAATACCTAAAAGGTTAAGAGCTGAGGCCTGTCAGATAGGGAGACAGGTGAGGGTCAGCTCGAAAAACCGTAAGTTTTACGCTAACGAAGTTAATCTGATTAACTTCATAATAGTGTGCCAAAACTTCGGCCCCGAGCCATTCCCTATTATCGCAAACGATTTTGAGCGATCATTTAGTATCATCTACCGTTTCAACAGAGTTTAGGTGTTGAAACTACCTCGAGTATGCTGATTTATCTAATAGCTGTAACACCACATATCACCTCGTGTTTTCCAATCGTACTTGCAATGTTCGTTATGCTGAGAAAATAATCGGGTGTTATGTCTGTGTCGTTGTATCTATCTGAATACTGAATGATACTTGTCCAATTCGTACTTTCAGCGTCGGGTCACCTGAATTCTTGTTGCTTCTTGATTCCGGGTTTGTGCTTAGCTATACTGTCGCTGATATTTGCCAGCGCTGTCAATCACCAGAATCATTAAAACAATTATTTGCCAAACAATCGTATTTATCTGACATCTTCCAATTGATCTGCAATACATATGCTTCACTTTCAGCTGCTTGCCGATGTGGCTGGAGGTACCGTGGGAGGGGTCGCGGCCGCCGCCGCCGCTGCCGCCGTTTCGAATGACGACCTCGACTTTCATTACCTCTGTCTGCAGGCTGCCGATTCCCCATCGCAGAATCTCTCGCAGTTTTTCCCACAGTCCAACGACTTTATTCATACAGCCCGCATCAATGGGGGGAACGTGCTTGTACACTGGTAGGAAATTATCCCCACATGAAACAAAGCCCTAATCGAGAGCTTAGACTGGATAGAAATATGATAATGGATTGAGCACATTATATTAACAAAATTATGTGATGCAAACACTATGAATAATCTACCAATCATTATTATTATTATTATTGTTATTATTAATATTCTTTGGACGCCGTTGTTGTAGTCTATGTATGTATACGTCTATGTGAGCTTGTTCCTTAGTTTGGCGGGCGCCTCCCGAAGCGTAACAATCGCGGTGGCGTACATCATGACTGTGACCAGCTTAAACTCGCGAGAGGCCTTGCGAGCAGTGCGGGGCGCGCGCGACATCGCGTGCCCTAACGATGGCTTCCAAAAACAGCTTCACGACTTCGAAGGGAGGAAACTTAACGAGGTAAGAGAAATATGCTCGCACTGATGCAAGACGAAGTCCCATCCCTCTGTGTAGGACACGCCAACAAAGTTTACAGCAATTAACACCAAGGCCCTTCATCCAAGAAAGACTCGGGCGCTTATCTAAAGTGGTAACGTTTGCAACCAGCTTGGGTTAGCTCATCTGCACACACGACTACGCGAAATATGCTAACAAAAGGATACAATTTATGTTTTTTTTTTTGTTTTTTTTATGTTATAAAATGCGATGCCCTAACAGCTGCGAATAGAATTATATACTATAACGAAATGATCAACGCGTGCCTCTCGTTAAGCTAAAGACATCCTATATATCCCCACATACGAAGTGGGGAATTGGGTGAGCACAATCATACGAAGAGGTCCGCGAGTATACCACGAGCTAATTCTAGGTCACACATTTTCTGTTAGACATAACACAGATAAACGAAATTTTCCACATTCCAGTGGAATGCCGGCCTGTGAAATGTCTCGTTGACGAGGTCAACAGGGGGGGGGTCTTTCAGGACTCTCGAGGGAGTCATCAGCCGGCCGGCGAAGAATGTTTGCCATTCTGCATTTCATCATCGAGTTTCTGCTCGACCTCTGCCTAACAATGTGGGACGCTCGCTTCTCATGGCGTACGGCGGATCGGAAACAATTACGGCACGAGGAGAAAATAAACTTCGCTTTACTGTGCCGGGCGGTTTCTTTTTTGCACCATCTGAGCGGGATACGGTCGATACCTACGTTGGCCGATATTTTCAGATGTTTTTTCTCCAACGGACATCTGCAATGCGTTCGAAAATCTAGAATTCGATTCGATCCAAGAATTTAGCAAGTTATCGGCTGAAATGTTTCGGTCTTAGATCGGCAGTACCTCGTTCATCTTACCGATGAACGAATGAATAAATAATAAATATTTAGATTAATAGATAAATAAACAATAGATGAATTTCGATCAAGCAATTGTCAATTTTCGATCAGTTAGCTCATATGTTCGCGTTCGTCTCACTTCCCCGCTTTTCTTTACTGAAACCACATTGTCATAGTCTGTCGTAGCTAAGTATTGTTCACCATATCACTGTCGATTAATGTGCCACAGTGCCTCCACCACCGGTGATTTCCGTTCGTAGAGGCCTTACGAAAAGGGTCGCACAGATGGCAACCGATCAAGAATCTAATCGATATATACATGCGTCTGTTATATGTACTTGCGTGCGAATAGGAGCGACGTCGCTTACGTGGAAAATATCCTCGGGCTCAGTTTTGGGACGATGAACGCGAGTGCCGAAAGCTGCTGAGTGCCTACCGAGCGCGCGAACTTGAAGCTCAGGCAGAGGGGCAGAGACAAGCGACCATCTGCAGATCGGGTATGTCTATGGAGTTCCACAATAATAGGCGCTGTCTGTATGACAAGAATCCTAATTTAAATTCACGATATTTTAATACCCCCAATATTTACCTCCGTATACGACGGGACCAGACTCTCTCGGCACACCTATTTCTATACATTCTATTTTCTAAGTTCGAGCGACGAATTCACATCTTTAAAACGTTCGTGTGCTCATAGACGCGCGGGGGGGGGGGGGGGCGTCGTGAATACCTACTGCTCCAACTAAAGCTCCGAAACACACCGAGTCGATCCGTTGCTCAAAGTGACGAAGCAGTTATTATATTATCCTATTTATTTATTGATTTTTTCAATTGCATTGCTTGTCGCTTGCCATAGTTCAACAATATACATCTATATTTTTGTACATTTCCAGGCCCGCTACTTACCCCTCCGTCATCGCCTCGCCGAAGAAGGAGGATCTCGTCTCCTCTCAACTCTCCAGCACACGCAAACACTGGCTATTATGCCACGATCGCCGCCGGCGCATCGTCGTCATCGTCCGGTCACTTGCACAGCAGAAGTGGAAGCAGCACTAGTCTCACCAGTAACAGCCGACCACACTCATCGCCTTCTTCACCAGGACACCACGTTGCGGGGACATCCGCGACGAGTCAAGGTAAATACAGAATGCTACAGATCAGTTCATATCGTTACCTATAATAACAATAAATCGAGACATGCTATTTTGCAGCAGCTGGCTGCCTTGCTCTTTGGTGTTGTACATAAATACAACTTACTTCAAAGGTGTATCGCATGAAAATCGATTACACATGACTAATGGTTGGCTTCATGCAAAAACTCCCTCTAACTGCAGCAGCTCGCGGAAGTCTGACACGAGCGAGCAGTACGTCAGGCGGCTTCCAGTCATCAGGATTGGGTGGTGGCGCGACGACCTCAAACGCATCAACATCGTCTAGCCGACCGAGCTCAGCGCGCTACCGCAGCTTCTATACGGGATCCTGACAATCGGCCACGCAGTCGCAGGCCCCCCGGCGTTTGGGGGCGGCAGCCCGCGGCACAGCGGCGGCCAATCCCAGTCACAGTGATGCCAACACGAGGAGAAGCCTATCGCTTCACTCGCCACAGTCGAGTTTTGATCTGAGTGCGTCATCCATTCCACGGGTAAGTTTCTTAGATTGGTCGTTTCCTTAGAGAATTTCTCATATGTGGATAATCCGTCTTGATGGTGACCGTCTATCATCCTGGTCAAAGGCCCCAACTTGAAGGGATCGCCCTAACAGCGTCATGTACAGATGTTCTCTCGTTACAGTCGACTGACCATTATAAATGAATCAACTGTAAAGCGCAACATACAACACAAAAGATACAGTACATACACAGTAGCGTCAGTGAGCAAGGAACCAGTTAATTTTGAATAGGAATGTATGAATTCCGTCATCATCATCATCATCTTATATTTCATTTCCTGATCATAACGTGATATAAGTTCTAACGTTCATTGTCAACTATAACAAATAGATCAAATTCATTGTCATTGGCCATTTTCAGAGCAAGTAATAATAACGTGCAAAAATGGTGAATAGAATATCCAGACAAACATATACTAAATGACTTCTATTTGGTTGATCAGTAATAACCACCTTTGTTATTATTTTAGGCAGCGGAACAAGCATTGCAGCCTCGGCGTAGCCTTACCTCACGTCTAAGCAATACCACGAGCGCTGATTGGAGACGCCGATTCAGTTTACATCATAGCATATCCGCCGACTCGAGCCGCTCTGGATCTCTCAAAGAGCGTCTGGACGGACGTAAAGGATCTACCGCCAGTTACACAAGCAGCAATATCAGCAATAGCAACAGCACCGAATTAACAATGGATGACCAGCCGAATAATGATCATCCATCTTTGACGGGGCCCCTTCGCGACTCTGGAGTGTCATCTACATCTGCTGGGATAGCGTCTCGCGCGACAAGCGCACCTGTACGACGGACCTGGTTTGACAACACGGAAAGATCAAACAGAAGCGGTGGTCAATTGAGGCCACAGTCATCCTCAATTGAAACAGCCGATGGTCACGTGCGTCGACGGCGTGCTGGCCAACTTCAGCATACGTTCTCATTGCCCGAATCGGTTGTTCCCACGCTGCACGTTACCGAACCAAACGGCGCCAGCTCACAGGCGGAGATTGACGTGTTTCCCTGCGCCTCTCCAACTCCGCCACCGCTAAATCCGGATTCTGATCGCCATTTGAAAGGTCACACGTCGACTACAACGGCCACAGTCGCTGACCCACAAGATGACATCGCTAGTGAGTTAGACGATGGGAACGATTCCACGCAGACCACGGTAGACATTATTGCTGCAGACCCAGAGAGACTATCACCATCAGACGAGCTGTCTGACGGTGGCCCGGAACGTAGCGAGACCAAGAAACGACCCTTCAGCGCGTGGCGTTCCGAGTCACCGAATCAACGGCAGAAGTTGAGTAGTTACACTCACGACGAGATTGAACGCTACCAGCAACGAGTAGCCAATATCATCTACGGCGAGCAAGGACCACCAGTCGACAGCGAAGGAAATATTGACAAGAAAGCTGCTTTTGTCCTTCTCTATCCTCAGGGTACGTCGAGGTCGTCGAGCAAGAGACGAAAGCATCAAGGAAAAGTCAAGCTCAAAAACAAACAATCTGGTGACACGCTTTGCCAGGTCATGAAGAAGATGGCGATCGATGTCATGGTTGAGTGTTTTCCCTGTTTCGGCAGGTGGATCCGCGAAAAGCGGAGACGCAGAAGATCTAAGGTTGCTCCACAGGAGGATTAGGCGGTTCTGTATCGATTATGTAACCGGCACCATTGTGTAACCAATTCAACGAGGGGGAAGGGGAGGAACCTTTAAGATGCTAATTACACAATCGTTGAATGCAGTTCTTAACAGTTGTTAATTGTTGTTACTATCGTTGTCTGCCACGATGATAAGACAAACGTGACTGTAAAGTGACAAGTTCGTTATCCGACTATTCAAAAATCAAACCTTCGACGGTTATTTAGTTATTAGATACTTGATTAGTTAAGAGTAGGACCCAGCAATTCTCTCGGACACTGACGAGTGAGTTCAATTATGATGTTGTTGTTATTGACTTAATTAAATGTGCCGTCTGGTAAGCATACGTCCATAACGTACAATGTTATATCATTCGGCGACTACAAAAGTTTAGGTCAAGAACAGAGTGTCCATTATTGGAAATTCATTTGATCAGAAGTTTCAAATAGTCTCCCTCAGCGCATTTGGATATAACGTGCGTTGACACGTGCGATATTAGCCCGAAAAATTCCCGGATCTTGTGTTGAATTCGTTCCCTGTATGTCCAGAGCAGTTACGTGGACAAAACTCGTTATTAGATACTAAATGTTACTATTTTCAAAGTGAGCACTATGAGGCCAAGAAAAATGCAACCCAACATCTGAGAGTATCGGACCACCTGAATCTCCACGTGATATAATCATGAGATGGAAATCGTTATTTAGGCAGACAACGATTGTAGCAGAGACACTAATAATAATAATAACAAACACTTTATTCAAAGGTATTGCACACACTGCAACACATTCATTTCGGACCATTAAATTATGCCTTGTACTCTGTAGGCTTGTACACCGAAACTGATTAGAAAACGTGTTCAGTTATCGAGTATCGAGCTATGATGATACAATATTTCGGAACAGATTCGTTTCACAATCACAACTATTTATATAATACTTCAAATATATTAGCTCCAATTAATACCTCCTCTAGCAAAAGCAACAGCAATAACCACTATATTGCGCCATTGTGCCTGTTGTTACATGTAGTATATATACAAATCTAAATATATATATATATATATATTTATCCGTTAAACGCTGAAAGAACCGTGATATACCAAGCAATACATTATCTATCCTTATTAATAAATATTATTATATACCGTTATTATTACTGTTTACAAGCAAACAGACGACAACTCAAATTGTATTTGTTGTTGACTTGTAACTGTTGCTTGATAATTATATATATATATATATATACACACTATACATAAACAAATCATAGAACAGAGTACTAGTTCTGCGCGGTAATTGTATACAATCAATGAGAAAGCAAACCCACTATTAACCGATTCACGTTCACTGGGGTTGAAATCACTCTTATTATTATTATTACTATTATTGTATATTTAAGCAGAGTAATGGTTTCAGACCAGCCCGTTGTCCTGGGGGAATTCAAGTACAGGCCTTAACCCCTTAACAGCAGTTTCTAATGACAGTCTTAATTAAGGATTGTGTTCTGAAGACCAAAAACAACATAAAAATGGAAAAGTTCAGGGAAACCTTGAAACTGGCTTGTAGGCGGACCACCTTCATATGTACATTGAATAACTATTGAATATTTGTTCACACACAACATATATATATAGGTAGATTACAATTACTCAGCGCATGCACGTGACATAGTGGAGGGTATGTTAGTAAACGTTTTCTAGGGTGAGTGACCAGAACGCTAAATCTAACGCTGACGACGAAATACTAAGTTAATTTTTACGGAGATTTTTACAGGACCTAACATGGGATGGTGAAGACAGATTCATGTAATCAAAGACATTTCTGCAAGCAACAGTTCACTCAAACCTCTTCTACACAAAGAGGTAGAGTTGGACATATATATATATATATATAAAACATAATTGAAAATACGATTGCTGTTAATATTAAGTGTTACTGCATTACATCTACGAAAAGACAATGACATAATGCTTTCAATTGTTAGTTACATAGTGTTGCACATGGACTATTGCCAGGGGAGCTGTTTGCAAGTGAAGATGGATAGTGTTCTTCATGAAAATGCTCTAGACTCGAATCTGGGCTCCAATTCGATTAATCGGGTGTTTATTAACAAGCGTTGAAAAAAGAGTAGTTCTCGAAGTTGCTGTTGGTAAATTTCTTACTGGCGGCTTGAAATTGAGAACGAAATAGCAAATACAAAAAATGGGAAGGCGGATCTGACCTCAGTTCAGATTAGGTCTTATAGATTCCGATGAGACAGATGTCATGGATCCCAGATCATATCGAGGTCGTTTGCCACACAGCAACTTCATTCTTTGGAAACTATACGAGTAATAATGAATTAATGAATAATTTTAAACCTTTAGCGAAACACCTCGAAACGCAGCCGCCTCACAGTACTTGCGTATCAGATAATGAGTATGATATAATTACCAGCATGTCAGATGATTATGTACATCTTATTGTGATTACAACCATGAATACAGCTATTCGTATTATTATTATTAGTAATATTTAGTTCAATACGAGTTAATTGTTAATTACCGCTCAACTTTACTCTTATAATTGATATTTACAGAAAAAATCAAGTGCCGCAAAAAATTATGTTTTTTGTAAACTATACAACAGTGTAATCTCAACTGCTAACAACACTTATTATACAAATGCTTCCAATAATACTATAATAGTCGATATACGATATAGAGAGTCTGCCACGTAAGAGACGATTGCGGCGTACGCAGGCATGGAAACGAAGGTGCGACGATCGTAGTCGCTGTCCTGAAATCTCAAAACATTGCGATTTGATAATTACAATAATAATACTAATAATAAATTAAAACATGTGGCCAGTTACCCGAGCAGATGTTGCTCGTCTCTATGCTGATGCTTAGTGTGTGGACGTCACAGACGGTGGCCACAATTGTTTACAAGGGCTGAAAGCTTTTAGCGTCAATACTCCAAGCTAAAGGCGCATTGCAATAATCAGAATCAGCTTCCATAGCAAGTGCGGTCGCCACAATCGTATCTACGAATATAACGGCGTTGTGACGAACTTTTACGAATATGGACCACCACCTTTATACATAATAACATGTATAATATGTTAGCTGACGATCTAACTAGTTATTATTATACAAATGTTAGTAAGTGATACCCATAGCATAAAATGATAGTACTAATGAGCGGAACAAAGTTGGCAGTGTTAACATGATGATGATGATCTTGTGATGATCGAGCCGGCGGTCCACAATGTCTAATGCAGTGGATCTGCTGTGGCGGTAAATGATTGCCTTTGTAAAATCGACTCAGCAATAAATGTCCTAAAATGACCTGAACCACTGAAGAAAAATGGGAACGGTGGAAAACAGTGGACGAGGAGCGATCGTCAGCAGCAGCAGCCGCTTTAAATAACATGATGAATCTCGTAGGTGGAATGTGATATTAAATAATGGCGGTAAATCCATCTGATGACACTCATTGACGATATTGTTGTTGCTGTTGCCGTCTGTGATTTTGTCGAACAAAGAACAGCTGCAGCCGGTTCGGACATCCTGGAGCACGCAATCGTCGACACAATTTACCATCTGCTGTCACTAATTAGCCGTCTACTAAAGACTTGATTTTTCGCTGTACTATCTGAATACTGCCTTCGAATCAATATCCACTGTCCCCCCCTGAACCGGTAGACACCATAACGGTGATACGATATTTGGATCAGTAAGAGGAAGAACTGTTTATCCCATTGCATTAGTGTTAATGTTAAACATAGTTAACTGTAACACCTTTCTGAATACGAAGACAATAGAAAATCGAGTCAATTGAAGAAAAGAATAGAGAGTCTGAAATCGACGGCAGTTAGTCTTTGGCTCACAGCAGCAATGTCCTCGTGATGGCGGCTGAGCCGGCGACGTCTCACCACCTAAGGACAGACACAGCTTGGGTCAATAGACCGCTTGAGGGGTATGTTCCAGGTCGCAGGTTGGATTTTCCTCCGGAGATTTCTCGTAGCAGCAATACGGCAACACGAATAAGTACCGAGGAACTTTTGACAAGAGGGGGGGGGGGGGGAGGGAGAAATGTGCTGGAGGTCCGCCAGCCGCAAATGAAGTCATTGTATCAATTCGGACACAGTGTGGAGATAAGTGGATGACCAATAACTAACAAAAACAATAAAACAATACTATTCACTCGAAACAATAAGAGAGCAACGACCCGCTCAAGACTCCGGCTGTTTCCGAGACTTACAGCCGCATGCGACTGCGCTGACAATGGAAGCTTTGGCAATTTGCCAACGACACTCAAAGTTCATTAAGTACGTGGCTCGGCGCTTGAGAACTACGAAAAATAAGTGGAACGTAATGCGCTAAAAGTATACCTACAATTTGGACAGTACAGCAAGCGGACAATACTGCACCAAGATGTACAGAAATCGCGCAAAGATCAAATAGTCAAAAAATGACAACCCCAAAACTAAAAACTACTCGACGACACAAGAACCACCTCAGACAAACGATTACAAAAATGACATCTCAATCTTTCTCTACACATCAACACTGGCAGTGTTGTTGTGTATGTAAAAACAAAATTGCACACACACACACACAGCACATTAACATATTAAGTGTCGACAACTTTTCTATCTTCTCCTATTGGTACTTTTATTTGTACATTTTTTCCTACCTTCTAATTCACTCTAATTTATATTCGCTCTCATATATGTTATTGAAATGTAAGTCTTACGTCATCATTTTCGCCCCGAAGCGAAAACAGCAACTGAGGGCTGATTTCCTTATCACATTACGTTTAAACGCGCACCCTGTGAGGTTTCGACAGTGACGGATGGTCAAAGGCGACAGGTGACAATCGCACAGGGTTCTTCGTTTTGCAGCGTTGTTTTCTCGCTGTGCAGAGGTACAGAGGCAATGCCATCACGACCCTTCGGAGGTGACGATGACCTCAGGCCTCGACATGAACACCTAGCTCCACTCCTACTCTCCCCAAACAGTAACTGACTGATTATAAATCAATATATTCTTATTTAAATGCTTCAATGCAACTATACTAGACGTTTACTCGATTAATATTCTTATTATTATTATCGGTATAATCTTGAGTAACGATAACGCAAATAGAAACGAATAGCTATTAGATAGGAGTGCCGAACAACATGAGATGGCAAAGCAGGCATGTTCGTTTTTATAACTACAAGCATATAGGAGTGTAGAGATGTTTGTTACCAGTCGATGCTTATAATCTATTAAGAAGAGCCCCTTTTTTTAAGACGCTCAAAGCACATTGTCGCATCCACTTAATTAGCTGGAAATGTATACAGACAGAGGTAAACAAAGCTTTATAGCACCAGCTCTTCATTCGACTCAGGGAATCGAGATAGCACTGGCCAGCCGAAATAAGAACATTCTAAAATATACAGATACACACATACATACATAAGGCAGTGGATGAAAAACAATGGTGTAGTTATTAATCATTACAATTGCGAGCAATAGAAATAAATAATAAAAAAAAAACAAGTATTGTTAATATAATATAACTCATTATTTCGTCTGCACACTCCAGCTACCTACCAAAGCGCGGTTTGTACCGGCGCTACCTGGTACCTGTGATGTGATGAGAAGTTTTGTTGTTTAGAGCTTCTACGTAAATCCATCACCGAGCTTCACGATTTTTAGAGTATTTACCACAATAGCCTCAGACTTATACCCACCAAAACCTTTGGACCTTTATCTTCAACCTATATCGGAGTGACGATAAGTGGTGAGGTGCACAAGTGGGGTACTATGGGTCGATGTGTTGACAAGAGATAGGCCAGACAATGTAGCGGGGCTACTCAAGTCGGGATGACGAAATCGATGATATACTCTACAGTGATAATGAGAATAGTTATTGTAGTAATAAAAATTCTAATCATTATATACACTTTATTGCATGCGGTGCCATTTGTAGGAATATTGTAGGAATAAGTGTCAATTTCGCAAGCATGCTGCGTGTTTGGTACAGTATTGGCAAATGACTGGCATATGTGTATGTATAGTAGGTGAAACCTCCCAAAATGAAGAGCTGCCAACTGTTTGAGACCCATCACGTGCTATCAAGATTCGTCTTCAATAGAGCACCTCGTCACAGTTAAAGGGCAGCGAAGGACATGAATTTAACACGAGAAGTTGACGAAGTTTGGTCCTAGAAGGATAGAGTCTAAAGGTCCATTGGCAGTGCCGTGGACGTTAAATGTTGGCTGTGGGTCAGCCCGGAAAATTTATTTTTAAAGGTCCATTGGTATGACAGGTTATAGAACAAATGACAATGGTGGATAAATCACATCATCAAAGTGATAATAAATATATCAAAAAAATCAACGGCGTTTACCACAAAAATCAATCGCTAGTTAGCAATGTAGATTATATTTTATTAGCTAATAATGATAATGCCGTGCAATAGATATAGGGTTTTTCTCGGAGAGGATAGAACCAACTTTGTTGTGTCTGATACAGTTTTGGGTTCTGAAACTGGCTGTGATAACTAGACGTTATCACGGGTTTGTACATCCGACAAATTCGATGTTGGAACAACAGTAATTTTTTAAGAACATAACTTACCAGGCGTACAGTAACACTGTGAAATGAAAATCCGGGCTGGCAGAGAGTGAAGCTGAAGAAAACGGCAAACTCGTTGTGAGAATCCCAGCGCTTAGATGTGGAGTTCGTTGTGAATAATCTACTTCCATCCTTGTTCTAAAAATAAGGTAGGGAATGCTGTTTTTGGAAATTTCGACTATCAGACATTCAGACCTTTGCAGACGAGCAGAGTTTTGTGACCGTTTTGAATTCCACGATTTATAGCTGGAAAATTAACAATTGGTGAATTTAGTGATAGGTTTAGCATGGATTCTTTACATTCACCTAAACTTCGCTGTAGTTAAGAAAAACTGAAATAACCAGTTCTTTCTTCGATCTGTTTTGTATATAACTATAGCCAAGAGGCACGTTTGCATAAGGTATGCCAAAAAAAAACAGCTTTTATAAATTTCAAGATACTAGCTATTACAACAAAAGATTTGGCTATTGGGTATTTAGCTATTACAATTTATTTAGCTATTACAACAAAAGATTTGGCTATTTAGATATTTATATGGGTCAGTTTCAATGGGGACATACAGAAGAGTTTATTCTGGAGTCTATATGAAAAAGAGCTGGCAATTTCACTTAGGTATAAACTAAGATACACAGTATTCCTGCAGGTGTATAATTCATTGGGAGACAGAGCAATGATTTTCCAGAGGACGGATTCGATCTCCGCCTTTGCACACTTGCATTTAATGGGGGTCAGTCTTAAGAAGCGATGCCGAAAGCAGTTGCACCATAGACGTTAAATGTTGTTTGAGCGTGAGGCCGGAAAATTTACTTTAGTAATGGCAGTGTTATTTTCGAAACAGGAATTTCGACCAGTGTATTTTGAGGAAAAATATTTTCGCGTCAATTTTCAAGGAAAAACAGCGATGTTTTATTACGTTTGGTGTTCTGCATTATCACAGCACTGGTTTAATTAACTCGAATTTGGTGAATCTCTTAAGTCGGGAGGCCCAGTTCGCGTGAAGTGCACGGGAATGGTGTGCGAAGTCTAAGGCAGTAGGGACGAGTTGCCAAAGTTGGAGGTGGTCGGAGCGATGCTCAAACACGACGAGAAGCAGTGGATAAATTTAAAGTGTATTTCTAGTGTTCGAGGCACTGGTCCCTGCGCTCATTTGAGAACCACTCAGAATTGTCGTACTCTATGGCTCAGCGCATCGTCAGGGATGATCTTCTTGCCAAATGGGCACCGCGCGAACTGCGACCATAACAGAGATTTAGGAGTCTTTTTGTGGTGACCACAACTTACGGTATTATTCTAAGATGGAGGCGACTCTGATACGTACTCTCGTGATTAATGAGATATGGGCCAAATTTCACATGCAGCAAAAAATCTGCATACGTGGTGTACTTATCACAAGTGTACGCGTGCGTGGCTTCTCCACAACGAAGTTGATTCCCACAAAGCTATTGTTGTTGAGTAGATATTTGACAGAGAACCAAGTTGTGTACTCAACCCGCATATTCCCATGATATAAGCCAGGATAGACGCCCGTGCATTTGGTCAAATGAAGATCCGACTGAGGGCTGCCAACCACAAAAATTGGAACAAGCTCGAGTAAGTACTTAGAGAAATAGTATGTGACCTTTCAAACGGAGTTCATCTGAACGATGAGCAAGAGCTACCGGTAAGGGCTACGGCAGCGTGAAATGAATGTTCAGGGATCATATTCATAATACGCAAAATATCTTTCATTAATATGAATAACTAACCTCTTGTTAATCAAAGCCCGGCGGTTGTGCGTCCAAATACGTGTTGCATATTATAGCGTTACTTCGTTCATAACCTGTATAATGTTTCTACTGTTATTTTTGAGATTCGTGATGGCGACAATATTGCCGCAGCACGAGATCATCAAAGCTAAACAATATCTGCTGACAAATGTGTCACTGTATATTGTAGATCTTTCAGTTCCCTTGTCCTGTTAATCAGCGCTCTTCAGGAGATCCAGAAAGGGGTCTATAAAAACTTACAAAAAATTACTACTTTTCATCATGTGGTTTGTGTTTTGCTGATTAAGATTCCCTTACTTTACCAAAGTCAATTTAACGTTTATTAGCCGATATTCAACTATTCATATTATAGTGGTATCTGAGCGCTACAGTCGCTCCTATATGCTTCTCTATAAAACACGATCGTTCAGCATAGCTCTATCTAGCTTTGTGAGCCCACACAACCCTAAAATATTATACCGGAAAAAAAATCGGTTTATTCAATTGTCATCTTCTCGAGAAGTGCTGAATAGTGATAAATAATTGTATGAAAAATCACAGGAGCCTCTTTAGAAGATACACTGGTGCAACCTTTTTCCTCCAACTCGAATGGTTGTTTTTGCCAACGGTCGCTTATTTGTCCTTTGGTTCGAATCGACAGCTATACACAACGTTGCCCAATGGTTTCTCGATGGGTCGTTAAATTTACGGAGCAAGTTGTTTTCAAAGCAAGGAAATTTTGAGACGAGAACACGTACGTCGGTATAAAGCATTAACAAGCTGACATCACAAATCATTACTCATCTATTTCACTGAAGTGATGCAGCTTCAGACAGATTAATACGATCGGATAGTATTTATTACTATCACTTAATACAATTTGCTTCTGGACGGATCAGGCACAACATGCAGCAGTAGATCATGGATAAGCTATAGAGATAAAAATATAAAAGGTGAAGAAAGACTCAAATAATTTAGCCAAATTGACATCTCTTCCCGATCTATGTCCGAATTAAAGTCCCCATTACACGATGGCTGTCAGGGTGCGATGACTATTCAGACACAATATGAGATTTAAGTAAAGCATCGATTTCATTTGAATTTTATATTAACCTACCTTGAAGATGCCAATTAACGCCACAAACCCATTAATTCTATTAGCTCAAATTTGAAGACAATACATCATATTTCCAACGTGTCTTAGATACTTATGAACATTTTTATTTCCGGATATGTCACATTGACTGTACAAGAGTCGTTTTCTCATCATCGTCCTCTTCTTATCTTTCCTGTTCGCTTCGTTATCTTCATTTGTAACTTGTTATCTATCCCTAATCATTATATTCACTAACACTAAGAATAGATCGATCAATTATTACACGTAGCAGTAGTAAAATGCAGGAGAGCCACCAGCCAACATCTGCTGTTTCCATCTTGCTTTCAGCAGCACATTGTTGTGGCCCCTCAATCAGGCACCTTTAATCAATTCACTAATTGCACGAACACTTTATTGCTACCACTTGTAGCCTACTACAACTACAACAACTACAGCTTTCCCCGTTGTGAACCTATTATTAATCTACCATTTATCTATCCCTTGCTCACCCCCACTCTCTCTCTCTTTCTCTGTCTGGCGAGAGAGAGAGAGATACATTCATTATATATATATATATATTGAAGAGATATATTTTGATCCAATGACACCACTACTCGTTGTCACACCGATACGCGCACATCGTGTTTACATTCGGTTATTTCGTTGTTACGTATTTAATCAATGATTGTAATGAATGTATCTGTTTCTGCAGTAACACGAATGACGTTCCTGAATATAGGGATATCGTTATGATCTAATAATCTCATTTATCTCGTAATAACATCCGAGCATAATTAGTTGAAATGCGACACAAGCACGCAAGTCTAATTTGATATAATATATGTATATATATGTGACGAAAGCGAACATACACACAAGAAAATCCTACATGGTCAGATCAATGTAGGGCGGCTCTGCCAACTCAACTCGGATATTACAGGCAAGCTAAAAAAAACAAGGTTTCCATGACACAAATTAAGATATTAGGAAGCTTGGCTCAGTTTGCTGCTACCGACACGAGCTGCAAGGTCGCGTTGGGCAAAAAGAGAATCCGGACAGGACAGTTGAAAGATAAGGAGGCATATTAATCGGACGATACCATCATGATATCACACTGCGAAATGGATAACTCATCAAGGAAAACCAGCCATAATGTATATAGTTACCGAATAACACTATTCCGGGCGGAACCTTGAAGGGGTTGTATTTAATTTTTGGATTGAGGAATTGGGTATACGTTGAGCCAGGTTAATCCATACCTCTATTGAACAAGCATCTGAGGTTGAAGAAGAACTAAATTTAAACATCTTGGTGGACGCTGCTTGCAGCGTTGATTCTATCTGTCCATCGCTATCGGCGAATCTCGTTGCAACAGTGGTAGTAATAACACATGATATCACTTTGAATAATCGGAGTTCTCATTCGAACCCCTGAACGTGTTTCACTGGTATGTCCTCAGAGGTGGTGAGAAGCGAGGCGAACATCCGAGTAAACGTATGCCATTTAATTAACAATTTGAGCCTCGCCACCTGCTGTAATTTCTGGCTGGCATCATATATAATAGATATAGACATATTTATATTTTGAACTCTGGCACAAGCAATATTTTTACATCTCGAGAAGTTAGCTAGCGAGTTTTGCTAACGAAGAATCTCTTTTTTTTTTTAAACGAGTTCGCTTTTCGATCACCCTATGAAAGCAAAAACTAGCCTGAGGTAGCCCTGTGTTATCATTTTATAATCGATATTAGCTGCCGAAGTGCGTTTAGACCTTTACAATATATGTGACCTGAGGAAGATCCGACTAGGCTTACTTCTTGTATTTGTGCTTCAATTTGATCGCTTTTCATTCTCTCTCGTTACGAGAAGGTGCCAATTCTTACCATAGTTCAGCGAACAGGGCAATTTTAGCATCTACGAAAAGGTCATCCTCGCATACACCAACTGCTTAATTTCGCCTCGCTCACAATCGTCATAATCGCGGAGAGACGATCGTCCAAACTCGAATATAGATGCGATCATTTGTATCGTCGCTGTGGAAGCTTTTACACGATCGAAAGCAGCAAGTTTGTGCAGTTCTAAGTCAGAAGGTCATTCAGGCTGTGCTCACTTCAGAAAGGCTTGTTATGGCTTGTCGAGTCAGGTCGACGGCAGAAAGCGCAGAAATTCAGCGGACCCTTGAACCATTGAGATTCATCAACGTTATTTTCATGTTCGCTACACGAATTCTGTTCGTTGCTCCAGAGCTAACCCTCAGAAAAGGAGCTTGAAAAATAAATAAGCCGAGAAAAATAATAACATTATTAATACTATTGTAGTATCCTTCGAAATAATGCAATAATCAATAGAAAATAATCATTCCCGACAGGTCAATTCTAGGTAAATTGTGCTACCAATATGCTCCACTTAAACGCATCTACACACTATTATTATTATTGACAATGGATGAACTACTAAATCATGAGTTAAATTAAAAGACAAGAGCACCACTACAACATCGTCTACTTGTGGGTCGTATCTGGTATTGTAAATAAATGCAGTCATAAAAATGATAAATGATATAACTAGCAAAGTAAGGGATAGATGGATTGATACAAAGAACTCCTAGGCAATAACTTCTCAATAGATAGATAAATGATGGCGATGTAAGCCAGTATCAAGTTCTGTAAGGCATTCGCTATTATGTATCTGTAATATACTGCTGCTGCTCAAAGCTGCTGTGGATATTTGATGAAAAATAGTGCTCATATTGGCATTACATTTTGGCGGAGTTGATCTCGCGCACGTTAGAAATATCGTCGACTGCCTCAAAACTGGGCACACATTCAATAATCAAAATTCATTGTTTGCTCATTCTTCTGAGCGGGGTTATTGAATCTATCAGTCTATCAACTTCAGGTAGGCCGCATCCATGAACTTGCATCGTGGCACCACACAGATCTCCTTTGCACAAACTGTTCACATTTGCATCATTAACTGTTAACATTATCATAGAGTAATTCCGTGAAGGAGGCCTCCTATTCTATACATCGCTCGTACGCCGCCATGTTCGCTTCCGGTATGAGCTCAACATTCCAGGCATATATATATATATATACTTTTGTTAAAATGCATATGTCATTGCTGTCTGATTCAGCAGATGTGAAACATTCTCGTTGAAATCAGAGAATTTGCAATCGGACCAATTAGCTGTTTAAGATACTACCCTTTTACTGCTAATCTTCCAACAGTATTCATGTTCGTTATATCAGCATAGATAAAATACAAGTCTAAATTGCAGTACTTAATTGCATATGTGTTCTCATTAGAGAACATCTTAAACGGTCGATGGTGACGATCAACAACGATAGGCTGCTGTTCCATTGACATTAGTGCATCTCTTATGTATATGTATATATAATATGAGTTTCTTCGAGTTCCCTTGGCTGTCGCTTGCCGTTTCTTGTTCATGTTTATGAGCGACGAATTCTCATGTATTCTCCTGTACTCTCAATCTACACATTTATGACGCATAACGAATATTTGAATTGGAATCCAGTGATTGATTGGTGACGCCCATGTATGTTTCTCATGCCATGATAGCGTATGCCTCATGGCGTACCTGGAGTTCCTGGTGTACCTGGAGTGCCCGGCAGTAATATGGACTCACACGATTCCTCGGCGATGGCCCGCATACTTCCACTGTCAGATTTACTACTGCTCCCTGAACTCTTTCGTGGTGTCTTGGCTTCCTTTCGGCTCGACGATTTATCGCCGTCCCCAAGCACAACTCGTCGTACATGCTCTAAATGCGAATCGATAAAAAACAAAGACAAACGTAATTAACGCAAAATTCCAATTCTCTTATTTATATAGTATTTGGGCGTATAAATAATAAAAATGTGAAAATGATCGTTTGATTGGTGATCATACGCGCGGAGCCAAGAATTAAACGTTAAAACGATACTAAAGCTGTACTTGATGGAGCTAGCATATTCCGGTAGTAAGTACACAAGAAAGCGACGTAAAAAGTGCTACTCTCTTTGGAGTATTCGGTGCCATAAATAAAACCTACCGGGAGAAAGATCGTAAGATCCTCGGGGCCGTATAAGACTAACAGGTCTACGCGCATGAAGAACAGCAAAGAACGTCGCGTCGTCAAGGCTCAGCCGATTGCGGGCCTCTCGTAAAGCGGCGTACCGATCCATTGACCCACAGGTTTCGTAAACCTCGTACATACTGGAATAACAGATAAAAACACACATCATAGATGAGAGTAGAGAATATATATATTGTACTATCATAATGAACCATTTAGCTTACGATTGGCAGCAGGCAACATTTTAGCATATATTTAACACACATATTATCTGGACTGGCTGCCACAAAACCATATGACTATAACAAAGCGTCTTGTGAAGCGCACGTACTCAGTTAATAATAATCTTCAAATGAATGAAAACAATGACACCTTGAGAGTGAAACATACGCTGGCCCTCACAAACTTTTACCCATTATATATCGGCACTGATATGCTTTTGAATGCTCCAGCGACACTCTTTAGTATTGAATTTCCACAAGCGACGTCTATATACATAGCAGCCCTCATAGGAGATCCTGATGTATGAAGGAGTGTTCATTGGTCTGTTATGCTTCTTGAGTCGCGCTAGTGATCGACTTGGTGCCAGCGGTCTTTCCTGAGATACATTGTTTACTTCGTTGCCACCAAGTAAGATGCCCTGAACAGTACGGTGTAGGTAATCACGTTTCGATTCCGAGAAAATGATTCCAACGAGCCTGATCTGAGCAACATATTCAACAGACTATCGTAAGAGAGGCAACGAACGATACACAAAACTAAAGCCTTGCGACGGTCATATAACGGGGTGTAGGGGAATGGGTGAATGTCCTAGCGTTCGATTCTTCGGTTCGGCACTTGATGACGAAGCGCTACTTCTGAGTATAGGCTTCTGTCTCATTGCTTAAGGTGAATACCTCTAGCTGGTGAGGACACCTAGTCATAGCCTCTCTTGTGAGCACAGTGTGCGAGTGCACCCGGGTGATTCAATACTGCTATAAATGACACTTTTGCGAGCACTCTGCAGTCGGCTGGTATCCTCCCCCAAGAGTGGGAACTACGGCGATCTTCAGGCCACTGACCTGCATAGCAAACTTGTTTTTGAGACTCTAGGTTGGCCCTGCCTCCTAATGGCCAACTTGCTATAAGGATTTGGTCACAAATGGCTGGTCACAATTACGATCGACACCTTGACCTCATTCGGCTGTATGGCACAACTGCGAAAATAGAGGATTAATGGGTCTAAAGGTGACCCCCGGTTCAAATACGTTCATGGAACACAAGTGTAAAGTCAAAATAAATAAACATATATTGCCTCAAGACAACTTTGTAGGAGATTCTAGTTATCAGTTTAAATCACGGTATTGCACTCACAATGAGAAGAGCTTTCGCAGCACTTTCGCTCCATCGTCGGACAGTTGGACGGGCACGTCAAACAGTTGTTGAGGCGTCAGATACGTTCCATTCTGTGCAGCATCGAGTAGTCGCACGCCCGCAAAGAACGTACAGTAGGTCACATTCTGCGTTCGGGTGTTGAGCTTCCGAGATTCGTTGAATACCACGAGCGCTAGTGATATAATCAAAGAGCACAAAGTCATATTAGTAGTGAGTGGTGTACAATGAATGTCATATGCATAATCAACATACTTTTCTGACCGCTATGCCAATGATATTCCACTAACCGTCACTGGATGCCTGTACGGCGGGTGACAGAGATGTGAGCGAATCGTTGATTTCCTGAGCAGCCCACGGAGCAAGCACGACATGTCGCAATGTCGGAGGAGGTCGGCCGCTAGGCACATTTGCCACTCGCAGATGAGCTACCAACACCAAGAATGCCTCCGTCTATGAAGAAACCAAACAGACAATTTGTAGACTTCGTGAGTTGGCTAGTTCTCAAGGATACGGAAGTCGTATTAGTTCGTAGAATTCCATTCTCATCTGCATACTGTGTCCCTAGGGGGGGCACAGTCGGTCTATTGGTCATCTCAGCTGTGGCTGATGATAGATATGATCATCAATCGACCATCGCTGGTAATGTTGAGTCCACTTGGAGAGTTGTTGACATTGGGACACCCCAAGGTTCCATCCTGGGGCCATACATGTTCATAATTATGATCAACTTTATCCTACTGAAGATTAGTATGGGCACTTTCTGTAAGACAGTGGCGTATGCGGACGACGCGTCACTTTTGTTTCGTATTTCTCCAGCGGCTACCGAAACGGAAATTCAGCTCGCTATGTCTAAAGTTGAAGACGTTGTGCGGTTATTTGCGAGTTTTGGGCTTGTTATCAATGCTAGTAAGACAGGGATAACGCTCTTCAGTCCACCCCAAAGGTCTGTCCAGATTCAATGCGTACAGCTGTGCGGTATGGCAGTTCCCATGTCCCCAAAGGTCAAATGTTTAGGCTTGACGTTTCAAGAGACGCTTTCGTGGCATGACCACGTGTCCACTCTTGTTCCTAAATGTTATGCGGTTATCGCATCTCTCCGTCGACTGAGAGAGGTAGGTGTTCCGGTCGCTGGGTTGCTGCTGGTCTATAAAGCGCTACTGATCCCTCTGTTATGTTACGGTATCAGAATCTGGGGGGCGGGGTTTAAAGGTACAGTTCACAGAGGGGAAGTCATCCAAAATGACGCTCTGAGAGTGATATTTGGACGTAGACGCAGGGACTCTGTCTCTGATCTGATGAAACAATTCGAGCTGCTGAACCTGAGAGATATCTGTACAATGCAGACGGCCCTCCTTGCTGTCAAAATCCAACGTGGTATGATACCCAAAGACATCTCCTTCCCTATAGTTACTACGATGAAACGCTCGACCCGGCGCCCGACGGCGTTCATGATGCCATTTACCATCAAAGAGTCTAGCCGCCGTGCCTTAGCTTATCGTCTACCGTTCGTCTGGGGCTCGCTCCCTCGCGGGATTCGTTCCCTCAATACAGCTAAAAAGTTTGCCTGTGAAGTGGGGAGGTATTTGGTGGGGAAGGACTAATAGTTATATAATGCGTGTTAATTCGCGTGCGCGTAAGACGGCAACAGGAATTTACTTGTGATTATTTCGATGATTTACCAATACTAACATACATAGTGGATGTGGTGTATATATGTACATATTGTATTGGCTGTTTTGACTTCACATTCTGCTCGACTTCGTTGAGGTCATACATTTGTGTCTAATGGCAATAGTCAAACGAGGTGCAATCAACCTTTTTACTTTTTTTTTTACAACCTTTTTACTTTTTTTTTTTACCGATAACTTAAGCATATGTATGTATATTGCAGTTCCGAGAATAAACATTTTATTATGATATGATATGATCGATCCAGCCTATTTTAGTGACATTCCGGCCGTACCTGTGAGACACTTTGGTGATGCTGAGGGGGTGGATGTGGAACGAGTTCCTTGAACTTGCGAATGGCATTTAACTGGTCAAGGTTCCTGAAATGATACGACAAGTTAAAACGAAATTCTATGTGAAAACTATTGACTTCAATAATCGCTGTGTGCTCGTGATTCCTTTGTAACGAGCTGACGGTTAAAGACAAAATACGCCTGATTTTGAGGTTGGCTCATATATTAAAGCACTCGGGCGATGGTGTATTGTGATACATCTGCATTTTCTCACAAACGCACAACACGATTTCCACAACGAAGTGACAAATTCATTTACTGGACAGAAGTTGTAAGAAAGATGTAGGGTGTTAGTATAACTGACCATGAGTTGAAGACGCCTGAGAAAGCTGCACAGTGCACAAAATCATGCAGGTCCTGTTCATTCTCAAGTCCCGTTGTCGACCCGAAGAAAAGTGCCGGGAAACGCAAACGATATGCGCAGCATAATGCTAGAACTCGTCGAGGTCTTGGCTCCTTGGGTTGAGTCACTAGCTCCGGACTGCACAATCAGATGTAAAGGGTGTGGGAAGGGCGAATTGTTAACCGTCACTCGTCGTATGTATTATACTGATCAAAGAATTATCGACGACCTAAACAAGACAGGATATTTTAGAGGCCGCATATAAAATAGTCATCGACATGTACATAAAGGTCATCATTATATAACCTTCATCGATACCACACTGACATACCGGTTATAGTCGTATAGAGGCGGCAAACCGGTGGCACTTGAAAACGCGGCAAATCGCTGCTCAACCATCTCAAGTGAAGGTCGCTCCATCGTCATTGGTAGTCGAAGAGCGCGTAATGCACGAGCAGCTGATGGTTCGACATTGACATCCAGCACTTCGGCCGATGAGTTTAGCTAATAGAGAAGAAAACAGCCCATGAAAATTCACACGAAAATCTGCTGTCGAATAGGTTGCAATTACTGAATTAATGTTCTGTTGCCACCTAGGAACATAGTCAGTATCGGATAAATCTGATTGGGTTAGCCTCAGAGCGTCTCTGACCTAAACGACAAGTAAGTACGTGGCTCACTATTAATAAGACTCAGTGGAGTAGTTATGTGCCAATATATGCCAAGTGAAAGACACTTAGGTAATACAGTAATTAGCACCCATCTGATTGGCATTATATTCACATTGTGACCACGAGGAGTGAAGTAACTCATATAGCTCATAGCCGTACGAAATTTTGACGAGTATATTTTTTTACTAGTCATATTATGTTCTCTATTTTATTTATTTCTTGTACCTGTTTATATTTGAACTTTGTATTAACCATAGCAAAGTGAACGGCATTCCTTAGCGCACCTTATTTCGTAGGACCACAAACACCTGTTGAGGGAAGGACACTTCAAGGCCATAACATGTCGCCGGTGCTATTGTTCCGTCAGGCTGTGCCAGAGGACGCAGCTGTTCGCCTCCAGGGAAGTCTGGAGGTTGGTCCGTCGGGCCACAAGCGGCCATTAGGGCCCGCTTCTTCAGGTCGGCCTGGAATAGTATTAAAACAGGGGCGATAAAGCTAACCGAAAACCCTCCAAACAGGAAGAACATCTCGGTTTCTGCGACCGTGCTGTATTTTAGCAGAAAATTGTTGATTTCCATATTTCCAACTGCAAAACGAACCGTGTAGTTTCACACCGTAGCAAGAGAAAACTATTCATTCGCCGTGAGGAACGCCAGCAGACGTCCAGGATACAGGAATCGTAAGGGAAATTACTTACGCTCCAGCTGCTTATTTCGTCACTCGTGGAGTTCAAAGGGCTGCTCCGTTTTGCCGGAGGGCTGAGTTGGGTAGACGAAGACGTCCTATGAGGGCCAACATTCGCATTGCCGTTATCCCCACTATTGCGGAAGTTAGGAGATGGTGAGAGGTGAACATTATGGAAGGTGCTCTGCACTGGTGCGGCCCGCTGGACGTGGTCGCTTGTAGACGGTTCATGCCACATCGCCGCATCATCATCGGCGAGCTGCGCGAGAGCCTCCTCAATACTGATGACATTCGGCTGAGGCTGAACTATAACTTGACCCGTCTGGCCACCGCCATAATAATTGCTGCCATTACTATACCCAGGTGTTCCTCCGTTCGGTATATTCCCCACAGGAACCTGCTGTTGCGGTAGCTGCTGTGGCTGTTGTTGATAAAATCGTTGTTGTTGTTGTTGCTGCTGTTGTTGCTGCTGCTGCTGTTGTTGCTGAGGGTGCTGATGGTGTGGGATGACATTGTTGTGCACTGAGGATCCTTGCTGGCTGTAATCCATTGACTCGGAGCTGTTGCTGCAATTGTTGTACAGGGCCGCTGAATGCGAGTCTGTCGTGTTCAGGTGGTGAGGTTGAGGTTGATATACTGAGTTGGGATTCACCACGGGATGGCTTTCGCGAACAAACACAGGCGAACTTCGACCACCTGACCATTGTTCCATTACGCCTCTTCCCATTTCGTTCGTACACGATGCGAAATCCATACTGTTGCCATTATTACAGTTCGCGCTGTACCCACCGGAGGACCCCATTGATGTCACAATCTCCTGTGGATTCGGGTAACCGCCAAACTGATCAACGTGATGCTGCATCGCCCCTGGTAGCGCGTCATAGTGCCAATACTGCTGTGTTGGTGATGGCTGCTGCTGTGGCACTTGGACTTGGATTTGAACTGGCTGCGAATCTTGACCAAGATAATTATTATTACTGTTGTTGCTGTGGCTATAAATGGGTGAGCTACTATTGTTCATATTGCTATTGCCATTGAGCTGCTGTGTGTGACTGTTCCAGACATCGCTGGTCAATTGGGGAACTGGGGAGGCGCCACCAAAAGAGCCTGTTGGAGAATACTGATGATTGCCGGGCGACCCATGAACACCTTTGATACCGGCTCCCGCAGGCACAGCTGAGGTTGTCGTCGGACCGTTTTTCGATTTTTGGCACTTTTTCATCTCGCTGCTTCCCAGCTTAGATGGAGCTCGCTTTTCAGGGATCGCTGACATTTGAGGGGTGGCACCGTGTGGTACCACTGACAACGGCCGTTTGTTGTTCGATGCCTGCAGATATGGACATCAGAGGGTGTCGAATGTTAGAAGCATTCTGTTTAAAAATCTACAAATTCGATTGCAACTGTTGGAGTGAACCTAATGAATAAATCATGTGGAAAAATGACTCTGAGAATAGAATATTATGAAATAAAGAGGTATTTCAGAATTTTACCAGTATAAGCAATGGATTCGTTTTGAACTAAGTAAGCACCATTCAGCATATCTAAATTCGTTTAAGACCCAAAATAGATCATAATACTAACAATTCTAGTAAGCTATTTAATAGAACCTACCTCTGCCGATTTAGGTTTTGCCGGATGTGGACGCTGCTGTTGCAATTTGACTTTCTGCTGAGCAATCTGTTGCTGTTTCGAATAAGTCTTCTTGCTGTCTTGCACTTTCTTCTTCATATTAATATTGCTGTTGTTATTATTATTCAAGTCTGGCACAGGTACTTGCACGGTGAGCACGGGCGTTTTGGGTGCTTCAGGCGTCCCCAAAATCTCAGGCTTTATTGTGATGCGAACAGTTTTGTTGATTTCAGGATCGCCAAGCGGCAGGCTGATTGTCGACTCCTTTTCATGATGCGGTGTGCCATTGAGCTTGGTGTCGACGACCTCCTGAGTCAAAGGGGTTTCGCTCCCTCTAGCCATATCGACCGTACAAACGTTCGTGTTGAGCAACACTTTGACAGCAGTCACTGCAGGCGCAGCTTGTTCCACTACTGTACAATTTGATGCTTCAACGCCAACCGGTGATACCACCGAATCTTCTTTGACCTCAGTGGGCTTCGTATCGCCTATTTGAGGTTGGCCGTTGCTCCCGTCCTGGTCGACAGGACGTTCTCGCCACACAAAGTCGTCGGAAAGCTTCGCTCCAGTTTCCTCAGTAATTGCTGAAGGCTCTGGTCTTGGAGGTGTGTGACCGTTTTGGCTATCCGCGTCTACGGAAGGCATAATCCGTCGACTGTTCGTCTGTTGGCTTGCTTCTAGGGCTGACCGATATTTCTCTTCGAGTTCTGGCGCACTCGAGAGCAGCGAGCCGTTCAATGAGTCCTGTTGATCGCCATCTGAGGTACACGACGCCTGCGTTGGTTTGACAGCCTGTGCTTGCGGACCCGCATATCGTCGATAAACAAGCTGTCGAAGATGTTCCATTACATTGGCACTGCCAGCGTCTGCATCCGGTGGCTCCGAGGCAGCCCCGCTACCAGCACCAGCAGCACCTCCACTGCTCGGGAGCTTATCGGCAACCACACGTTGTTCTGTAAGTGTCGTCACCGGAATAGCTCGAATATCATGCCCTGTACCGCGGTTCGGTTCACGTTGTTGCCCTAGCGTTTGGCGGCCTTCGTCAGACGCTGAAGTTGGAGAAGACACATGAGATCGAGGCGAGTGTAGAGCGGAAGAATCGGCTGAAGTTGATAGAGAGCGCCCGTTGAGGTCTTGCCTACAAGACGTGCGTAACCTTCTACTGGGTATTCCCTGCACATACATCGTACCACACAAGAGTAATATGATTGAGTAGATATCTCTTGCTTAACGCTAGAATTAACGAATTGGTTTGGATAACAGATGAGACGTCTCGATTGAGAATTGCAAATAGTAAATTCTTTCAGCGCTGTTTAGACTGCTGTCATAACTAAGCGAGATTAAAAACTTGAATGCGGTATGACAACAAACGTACGATAAAGGTCACACTGAATATACAAATATCGAGAATTTACTCTGTTTCAATTAAACATAAGAATCTTTACTTTGACGAAATGGTCGTAATAAATACGAATAATGCTTCTGTAAACTTAGAAAGTTGTGGCAAAAATTATATGCTGCATGGACTATTTGAGAACATATTGGAAAACAACGACATTTGAACAAACATCCATGAAAACGAATTTGGTACCTATGGAAATCGGACTTAAAAATCATCGATTCGGTCGGGCAGACATTCCGTTACTTCGAATTACGTCAGACAAGAAAAACACAGAGGAAACAGTGGGAAATGCGAGATGGTTGATAGTATACGATATGCATGTAAAATTTTCAGTAGGGTATCCATGCGAATACGCTATATCCAGCCCTGATGGCAAGTATCAATAAACACTTATGCATACATATGCCCCAGTAAGCGTTCGTCTTTAATCTTTCTGGGACACACCAGCTATAAATTTGTCATGAATACAAACCTGCGAATTGGTATTGGAGATCTTGCGACACGGGGCCTGAGTTGCCCATCGACGAGCTGTTGGCGCAACCTCTTCACTACTTTTTACACTCTTTTTATTTTGGCTTTTCTTTCGTTTGCTGTAACAATCGGTTCGAAAGGCTTCTTCTCCTGGAAGCTGAGTAGAGTTTTGTAGGTTTTGATTCGTTAAGGCATTAGCCCAAAGTTGGCCTTTAACCAGAACCACCAGCTCTTGCTTGACCAGTGTCGGATTATTGCGGTAGAAATGTATGCTGTCGTCTTCCTTGTCAGCATGAGCCTTCAGCTGATCGTCGGGGCCTGCGGGGTTGTCGGAGTAGCTAATGTGGCGGTTGTCATCACCGCGTTGGGTTTGTGCCTCCTCTTCACCTGCTTCGTCGTTGTCGTCGCTGTAGTCGCACAAGCCCAGTAACTCCTCCTCGGAGCCACTTCGAAGCGATTGGTGGCTATCAACGTCACTTATCGCACCTTCCTGGTCCCCCCTGTTACTCACGTAGCCACCACGGCCACCAGTGTCACCTCCACGGCCACTTCGCACTGAAACATCCGGACGGCCAACACGATTATTAGGTTCATTATCCGCGCTCACCATCGAAACGGCCGGTTATTCACGCCGAAATAGCTAGCACGAACACAACCGGATGGCAAAACAAAACGATTTCTGCTTGCTGCAAGAAGATACTGGACTTGTGGAGACGCCCTTTGAGTCGTGTCGCTCGAGAATGTTCGTGACAAATTTGCTCATTACTATCGCATAAGCAGCATGAGAATTGAATCCGCCGTATCCCGTTCGATTAACGCGAAGTCCGACTGGGGCCGTAAAAAGAAACACTTCAGTGAAACACGTCAACAAGTCACATGAATGCCTCAGTTTCTAATAAGTCACTCGTCATGGTATCATCACCAGCTTCAACCCTCCACTGCCGTGACCTCAGGGGCCTCCACTGTGTGTCTTCAGAAAAGGTTTTTGTCACAAGAAAAAGTGCCTCAGAAGGTTAAGCTAAGTTTACAAAATGTCTCGTTGGCAGGCCGCCCAACGACGACGGATATATTGTCTTATAGTGGAGAATGACCAAATTGGCACGGTGCTGCTGGTGGTGACAACAATGCGCGAGTTTTTGAGATGCTCTGGTCAGAGCAGCCGAGATCAGCGGCGCCGGCGGTGGCGAGCTTCACGCCACCGCCGCCGCCGGTGCTGCTGCTGCCACCGTCACTCGGCATACTCACTCACTCAGTCGCCATAGTCTCACACATAATGGGAGAGGTACAAGCAGGTACCACCAGTGGGTAGTGCGTTTCCCCGCGACAGCGTTACCAGACCCCTTGCTCCCATTGCCAGTACGCCTCTACCAGTCGCGCCTAGTGGTAGCAGTACTATGCTCAGTGGTGTGCGCGGTCACAGCAGCAGCAGAGCAGCAGCAGCAGGTCATATTGGTGAAGTCAGAGAGATACATAGGCAACATCATTACGCAATCTGACCCACAAGCACAGAATGCAAAGGACTCAACCAGTCACATACGACGCTGTATGTGGCTATTTCGACCTGTGTGTGATTTTTGCCGTACGCAAGGAAGTACACTTCAAATAAATGAACCTGTGCTATGTACAATGCTCGCCATTGACGTCTGAGAATCGTAACGAACGCGAACTTAGATGAAAAAGTAAAAAGATAACCTCAAGGTTTTGGGAAAAGCTCTTCAATATGTGACAGGTTGGGATGCATCGCTAAAATGTGTGAAGTCCGTTTGATAAATAAAATTTAAATAAACAATACTGAACTTCATGATTATGTGTATGTTTTTTGGCTATTCAAATGGGTTACTCTCTGTTGACTTAAGAATGAATGTTCATTCTTAAATATGTCTCTAGATTAGTACAAATATTTCACTCTTGTTGTCCTTATTGTGAAGCTTGTACTAAAACAAGACAAGATCTGGGCTTCTACTAAATAAAGAAAAGTAATATTATACAAAAGCGTTATTGGATCCCTGACAAAAATAATCCAGATCTCTATATAAAATTCTGCGAATGTTCTTTCAAAGTTCTCTACTGTCCACATTCGTATGTATCAATTCATAAACGCGTACATAGGTGGATAATATATCAACTGTCCCTAAACGTGACATAACAATACGAGAGCTCTAACTAAGATCTATGGAAAAGTTACCTTCTGCCTGGATAGGAGCGATGACTGTGGCTGTCAGTCGCTATCGAGTATTATACAAAAATCGCTGGTCAATGAACAACAATACCACGTCTAGACCGCTGAACAGAACTCCCATATACATATATTGAATCTAATATACATGGAAATCAGACGAATCAAAAGTAACGATGCGAAATATAGTGTGCGATGCTTTGCGAATAATTATGAAAAAAAAACAGAAAACCTAATGAAAACTTGTGTCAAAATGTGTACTTTTTGTAATAAAATGAGCAAATGAAAAATACTGACCACTGGTGGACACTCCCTCCCAACCGCTGGGGGTTCCCCTGAGAGCTAAGGCAAGCAGATCACAGAACCTCTTTCTATGATCGTCGTCCTCGGGTGGGTGACACAGGAATGGGTAGTTGTATTCCTCCCTAAACATACAAGTTGCATGTAACAAAGCTAATGTCGTTATTATTGCACATTACGTATTGTTTTGTTTTTGTAGCTATTGGAATCGGGGTTAGACATTAAACATCAGTGACGCGTACCCATTATCTGGAGTCACTGGGAGCTAGCAAAATTTATGCCTGCCTAGCTGATGCTACGAATCTCCTCCTTAAATACAAATCTGTTCAACGTGGAATGCTAATATTACAACAATACACTCATCCCAGAGGATAGTCTGGAGACTAAATTATTGTAGAAGAATGACAAAAAGGAAGCAGCAGTAGTAACTAATGGCGCACCCTATCTGGGGGGGGGGGGTGTTGGGGTAAGTTGAAATTACGGACGCTGGGAGCCGACGTGCGACAACAACAACAACAGAAATAAGAAAATCAGTTGTAAGAGGATGCTACTTCGGCTCTGCTGGTCCATACATCAACATCCACAACAGGAGGATGGTGGCATTGTTATGATTGACTAGTGTAGTTGTTAATAATCGTGTTGTTGTGATGATGATGGTGGTGGCAGTGGTGGTAGCTGTTATATTGATCAGGGTGATGAGGGGGAGATGTTGTTGTTGTTGTAGATATTGCTGTTGCTGATACGCACTCATACGAATCGTCGGTAGACGCGAGACAACCAGAGCTGTGACCGAGGTTGAAATCTACGCGAGGTGCAGAACGTATCCGATGGTCTAACTGATGCTGGCTGATGACGGACGAGCTTGCCGACTTAATTTGCGCCTCAGAACGTGAGTTCTGCTCGCGCTGGTGGTGCTGTTGGTCAGGAGACTGATCACACGGCGATATGCGGCGTTGTTTCTTAAAATGACTACAGACCCCGCTGGCATCGTTCATGCCTGCCGCTGTAATTTAGGAGGAAATAACCGTATACATACATTTTAGTTTATATTGTAAAACATCCAGTGATGTGCCCATTTCTCTAGAAAACGTACGATCATTATTATGCAACTATGATAGCTGCGAACTCATGTATTTCTCTTCTATTGTCTCTGGGTGACTTCAAACGTTCAATGAAGATGGGTTGACTATGGCCAACACATCTCGTTGATTGCGATCGTTATGTTCTAAATCGCCATGAATACTAAATATGTAACGTGCTATACTTTTCAACAGCAATCCATCACGACAACCTATACACCACATACACACACATATATACGACTCGACTGAATAGCAAAATTGTTTAGTAACATTACTGCTATTCAGGGCCTTAGAAAATCGATGTACGTAATATTCTATGATGGGTATGCAAACGTCAGGTATGACCTTTTGCAACCCCTCACATTTTACGCAGAATTATCAATGTACAGTTGGTTTTCGACAGGCGGGCTATATTTTGCGTGCACTTCTGTTGTTGGTCTCCCTCTATTTTAGCTCATGGGGACTTCGACGGGCTGTAGCTAGCTGAACAATATATGGAAACTGACTAAATGACCAAACAAACAATACGAAGACACCTTCATTCAAGGGATTATATTATAATCCGAGCTGTCACAGTAGATAGCCCAAATATGAGATTAAACACACATTAAGTATTTTCGCGAAAACCCAATTTTAAAATGACTCTTTGATAATCTTGTATCTACATTCGGTACAATACATTAGATACGATATTTACATTCATGGGTGTCTTGAACTTGGACTTCCATCTTTTCACAGAAGAAACCTTGCAACCTTAATTGTAAGAGTTGGACCCGGCTTGATTTAACAACGTTCGGCTTGGGCCACCCACGGAGAGGCCGATCTCCTGTCAACGGTTGTCTGTGTGATCTGCCACAGGTTGGCAATAACATAGAACTGGTTATACCCTTGCTATTGCTTTCAATTATATATTGTTTGCTGGGTTTTTGTGTGCGCAAAAAACTTATAGTTTCAAGTAACACAAAAGCGGTTACGCGCAAGTTATATTCTCAACAACGAAAACGAGCCTTTCAGAACCTGTCGTCCAATGTACTGTACACTCTACCTATTAAAATTAGCTTCGATCAGGAGCAACTGAGCTTAGACCTAGGTTTACTACGAGTGTACAACGTTTTCAGCACAAGCATCTTAACCAGCGTCCGATTATATGCGATGCCTCACTAAATCTAAGCGTCCATATATATAATTCTTGAATTTGCCGCTACTAGATTTTGCTATCGTTGTGTGGCGTACATTTGATTGAGCATCGTATCCAGAACGAGGTTTATGCAATCAACTACTTTGTTAGGTAGTCAAGGGCATAATAGCTTCCCTTATGTTTATTAATTCCGTTGGTAGAATCGCTTACAATTGTCTCGCCTGTGAATCGAAGCGGTATCCCCATATTTTATAGAAAAGGTTGATAATATCGTGGGTCATCACCATGCAATAGAGGGTAGATAGACGGTTACAGTAGATAAGATTATCACGACCATATAGATAATGTCGCTGGACTAAAAAACCGAATCGACCGTTCTAACCAAATTTATTCATAGTGACGGTATATTTTCACTTGGCACTTCTACACACGTAGAATACAATACAATAAACGTTTAGTTTATAGACGGAACTGCAATTTTCAGAACGCTTAAGTTCTGGTGAAAATAACAGTAATAAAGAAGAGTTGCAGTGCACACGATATTTAGATCACCATTAAATGTAATTGTTGTACAAGACAAATGTGATTTAAAAATATTGAGAAATTTGTTGTTTACACCTACTCAACATGAGTGATTAATTAAGGAAGTAATAATCCGTAGCAATATTATTCACACAATTTTCCCATTGCATACCTAGTGAAGTTCTTTCATAAATACATTTCATGTGACCACCGAATCTCCGAGGGAATGGGCCCCAAACTGACAGCAAGCAGTAGGTGCGAATCTGCCGATAACATTAATAGAGCACACTTTGTTCGAGGTAACGAAGTCATCTACAGGAACAGTGCGGCCTCAGCCAAACATCGCTCTGGATTATTTGGGTCCTTCGATCAACACTAAAATAGCCCCTAAAATCGGATGTACATATAATAACGTAACGCCGGCAGTAATAGCGCCTTATAGATCAGCAGGAGACCTTCGGGAAGACCATCAATTTCCCCAAGTCACCTCAGTGCCGCAATGACAACACAGCACTTAGGTGCTAGAGCTGCTAGGTGAGTCGAGTGTGGTGGCGTGGTACATTCGTGTGCGCCTTGCAGTCGAGGGAGACGCATAAAAGCACGGGTTATATTCCCACCGTTGCACATTTGCATATAGAGGGGTCCGCCTTACGAAGACGTGCAAAAGCCATACCGTGGTCGTTAACTGTTGGCTGAGAGTCAGTTCCCAAACATTTAGAGCTAACAGGTAAATCTCCATTTCCATGTCTCGTGAAGGTATGCTCCCACGAATTTGGAAGTCTGAGACAACAGAGGCTGAGGTTCACCGAGTGTCACCTGTTCCAAGTCCTTGGCTCACTAAGGCATACACAGTAGCACAAGATCGATCTTACCCACGTCAACAACCAGACTAAAAATTTACAAAGTCTCAATAGCCTTTTCTACAGATGCACAGGCAGTCCGCATACAGTCATCGAGAGAGGCTTCGAGACGCAGCATTTTCAATACAAGTATAATAATAGTTTTACGAGTGCTACCCGCCAAACCCTTAAAAGAAGAATGACGTTAATAAGGATGATGAATATATCGGGCCCTAGTACAAATCTATGGGTGCTCCAATGTTGATTTGCCCCATGGAAACTAAATACAACCATTAACGCTAACAGACTGCTTTCATGAGGAAAAATATGACTTGAACCAGTCGATTGCGATCGGCGCGTATCCCAGTCACTCCAGCATTTGGATAAGTACGCACCCTTCTCCTGTTTCAATCACCCGAGGTGATAACGTCCACTGTTGACTTGTTGGAAATCATCAAACAATTGGTACGCTATTTTCTTCTATAAAAACAACCAGAACCGCTATCATTATACCACTTCGAAAAGGATGTGAACCAATAATACATTTTTTTCCGCTGTAATTACCTGCTGCTATTTTGTTATCGAGTACGAATAACGTAAGGATTCATATCGAGCGTTTTATAGTTCAATGTACCATGAGCGTCACTAGAGAGCAGCAAGCCGACGCTTGTTGCAGGTCATGGTACAGCCGAGCAAGCAAAGCACTGCGTCGAAATCACTGCCCAGAAGATGAACTACAACACCAACCATTGAGAAGCTATCCGCCCGTTGTAAATGTGACGACAGCGACGTTGGCATCACAAAAATGAAAGATGTTAAATTACAGACAAATTAAATTAACTATTATTGTAACTCTGCTAAGATATCATGTGCAGTTTCAATGAACGATATCCTATCGAATCTGTCGTCCAAGTGCTTCTGTTGACTGTGGCCCTGGTCACTTTATCCGAAGTAGCAGCAGCAGCATCTCTATAGTACTCTATGATTGCTGCACTGTCTAACGAAAAACACGACCAAATTCAAATTCATCTTTGCAAAGGCCTTCCTTTTTGCACACATAGTTATTATTATGTCACTCACGCGTTGTTCCAATTGTTCTCAAATATGATTGTTGTCATTCAGCGATTTCTGTCACTGATCACTCAGTATCACTTAGTTTGCAATTAATTCAAATAATACATCACAATTCATGGTTTCTACATTCGATTCACTGAAGCCCGCCTAGCCGACTGGACCCTCCCTCCCTTCTACACTCGTTTGAAGGAGACAAATAAACACAAACGTACATCGCTGTCAGAACTTCCCGTGCCGCTTACTCCGGGACTCTCGTCTGTCTCGACAGGGCCCCCACAGTGACCGGAGTCTTGGTATCTATACAATAGCTCTATATCTACGCTTCTACATATTATTGTGATTATCTCTCTATCTGTCTGTCTTTGTCCAGGACACGTGAAGACGCCGCGAGACAGCGTTTGTCCCAGTCTTTCGACAATGGCAGCGACATAAGCAAAACAACTATGCCCAACTAGCTCCAACCCCTATCCCGAAACGGTATCGATATCACACATCAAAGTCACACAAAATTAGCCATTGTCAATCAAACACTAAAAATGTTGGGAAGAAGAAGTGAATCAATCAACAACCCTCGCTAACTCAATACAATACTCCAATGACAAGAGAGACTACAATATTCGTTCATGAGCGTCACCGCTCACCACACGAAATAGCACAGCACTAGAATGAATTCACACACATACACAAACACCCGCACATATAGAGAGAGTCACTACACATCTCTTCAATATATAGATGAATTACTAAATATTAGCAGCAGCAGTCGTACCAGCAGAGAACATTCACATTTCACAGCCAGCAAGCTTGCCCACTAGGGTAGCTGGTCTGCTACTATTAGGTAGACATATATATATATATACACACAAATACATACATGCATGCACACGCATGCACGTATGTATGTATACACGATCGCTTCTACATACGCGAACTATCAAACAAACAAACAAACAGCCGAAGATAAAGCAAAATTGTATAGACGACGACATACACACGGAGACATATAGAGAGCGTTAGTCCATCCATCCGACGACAGTCCGTCGTCACTCATTCGTTCGTTCGCTCGCTCGCTCACTCGTCAAATATTGAACACAACGGCAACAACACAACGGTAGGAACACTAGCGGCTGCGGTAGCCGCAACCTCAGCAGCCAAAGCTTTCGAGCGTCGGCATCAGCAGCGGACAACATCAGCAACAGCAGCAGCAGGCACCCACCGAAAACGGCGTCGTCGATGTCGTCGTCGTTGTTGTTGTCGCTGCTGCTGCTGTTGTCGTCTGCCCGTTGGTTCGTTCAGGTCGCTGTCGCTCTCTCCCCTCTCACTCGGTCACTTTCTTGCATTTCACTCACTGGTTGACTCGTTCGGCCGTCCACCTCGGTATCGGGCCACGGCCGCAACAACAGCGACGATGACGCCGACG
The DNA here is from genome assembly GCA_019614645.1 of Stratiolaelaps scimitus. Lineage (NCBI taxonomy): Eukaryota > Metazoa > Arthropoda > Arachnida > Mesostigmata > Laelapidae > Stratiolaelaps > Stratiolaelaps scimitus. The sequence goes on from JABWDB010000029.1 coordinate 4,076,447, forward strand.
ATAACAACAACAACAACATGAGCGGCGACAGCAAGAACACACACGCACACACACACCGATGGTCACAGAAACGCACCAGTAAATGCGCTACAACTAATAGCAGCACCGCCACTAATAGCAGTATGGATGTGTGCGTATGGTCGTCTATGTGAGGTGTGTGTGTGTGTATGTGTAACTGTTTGAGGACGAGAGCGATACTCGCTCACAAGACGCAGCGTGAGTGTCTGGCCAAGAAGCAGCCTCAAACATAGAGGCACATACACAGACAAGTAGGTAGGCAGATAGATAGAGAGACAGCCGCCCGAATGAGAGAGAGAGAGAGAGCGACTGTGCGAAGTTGTTAAACGACTTTTCCCCTTTCCCGTATCTGCGTCCCAACAACAACAAAAGTCTTTTCAGCGTTTGCTGCTGAAGAGACCCTGGTCCTTCTCCCAGATATCAGACATTTCTACTGCTTATCCGTATGATCGCATTACCCTACTACGGTAAATGGACGGAGAACTGCCGCCGTACGGTGAGCCCAGGGAGGTGAAGGTGGATTTTCATCCCAAACATTTACCCCAGGCCCCCTCGCAACAACAGTAGGAGAGTCGAAAGAAGACGGCTTATTGTGACTGGATGAATGAATACCGCTTGAGAAAAAACAAATCTGGGCGCCAGCGGGCGGTTCGCGATCTCAACAACTTATCATGCGGACAGACGCAAACGTCTGATTGATTGTATACATCGAGATAGAGGTGGTATATACACCGTTCTCAATTTAGAAATATTATTTTCAAACCAACGATATTAAACTCTTCCGAGACTATGTAGAATACTTTCAAGCCAAAATGGATGCTTTCAGGTGCCCTGTGAGAATATAACAATTCCTGCGTCATCCCTTACTATAAGCCTACTTTTGCCCAAATCGTGTTGGTTTAAACGGTGTGTGTATAAGAAAAGCTTCACGTAAAATAAATTGGTGTGGTTCGTAAACATTTTACAAGCCAAATTGAAAATTGTGACGCGAAAATTGGTTGAACGAAAGTAGATGGCACAATATGTAGAAATGAATACTGGAATCTCAGTCTCATTTGTGGACGCATATTAAGCAATTGTCAAATATGCGATATAACGACAATGGCACTTTAAATTGTCAAAAGAAATCAGACATATTTTTTCTGGCGTAATGTTAAGTGGAAAGAGGACCTTTTTGAGCTGTAACGTTTTTTCTTTGCAAGACCTCTCGAAAGCGATAACCATAAGCAGATAGTTTGCAGGCTCGCAGTCTACAGGGCATCTGTTGATCCAACAGTTCCTCCGTTACTATACCGGGCGAATGGACAGATTAGATTGTGTGAATAATTCAGAGTTAAGATATAGCGCTTAGTCGAGGATAATCAATTGATGTCTGAGGTACAATTCAAGCTCGAAAAGAAGCCTTCCATCCTCACTGCTATCGATAGGGTGCCGAGAAAATCTAAGGGGTCAAATAAATATCAGAGAAAGCAAGGGATCTAAATATTGCAGTAATGCTGGACGTTCAACAGTCTACCCTGTGCCACGATCCTACGAATACTTAGAATGGCGGGAGTCCCTAATTAACTAATTAAGATTGTGTCAAGATACCTGAAGGGCATAACGGTTGAAAATGGTACCAAGGTTTTCCAAACGACTGCTGACATCCCCCATGATCGATAATAGGCTCCCTGTTGTATAACATTGCGTATTGTAGACATGGTGACATATGGGAATAACTTACCAGTCACAGTGAGGCAGAGAAACCCTGAGGTATTGTAACGAAGGGTAAACGGCACCTTAGCGTAGGTCGCAGCATGAATGCTAAATAACGGCCTAAACTTCGTCTCGAACCAGGTTTTGGCCTTGGTCAAACTGACCGCTCCACGAGAAATCCCATCAGTGAGGACGGCAACTAACAAGGCAACAAAAAATCTACTAACTTATGCAGAATTATACCGAACATCAGGGGACCGAAAGCGGGAAGAGGAGTGTACTAATGACTGTGGCGAAACTTAAATCCTTACTTGGGGCTCCGCTGTGGACAATATCGCAATTATCAGCGAGGCAGGTCCAACAATTACTCATGAAAACGTAACTCATTATGGGTCGCCCAGGCGAACAGAATAGTTAACACTATGGTGGGGCTAGTTCTAGAAGGCACAGTCTCGTAGAAACTAGAAGTACAGGAAAGAAAGACTGCATAAAGGGACCCCACAGCGGATGGGTGAGAAGAAGCAATGCTTACATGCATGACAGGGTAAAGGTAAAGGTAAAGCTTTATTGGGTGGACGGCGAAACCTTCAGGGGCGCCGGGGACCGTCGTCAGGGACCTAATTCCCGATGTAAAGAAATAATTGGGTAGGTCGGGGAGTTGTCGGTCTACTTTAAGCCGTTCACATATTAGCGTTCTGCCCTGCACTCGAAACGGAAAACACGAAACATGCCGACTCGGTGACCACGTCGTGGCGCTAAGGAGTTTCGCGACCCACCTGTGCGACGACAACAAGTAGGTCCCCACCTCACCTCAGTAAGTTAAAGGGGAACGCGTCCACAGGTAAGGCGGTGCCTCACCTATGGTCCGCGCCACCATATGCTGTGAGTCAGCCCGAAAAATGAATTGAGAAGTGGAAACCCGCCATGTGTCCTGGCTGCTCCTCCGTAATTACCGGTTTCTAGTCAATGAGTGCTGGGCTGACTGACTGACAGAAAAATAATGAGTGAAGTTTAAGTAGGGCAGGCGCGAGTTTAGTGGTTAAGTCGTAGCCTCGAGTTGGTGCCACATCAGATACCTTAACTGTGAGCAGGGTCCAAAAAAACCAACCAAAAAAATTCCATTATTCTTGGTTAGATCAGGTTGAGGTGAAGCTGAAGTGAAGCGCTACCTACATTAAGAAACAAATTACATGAGACTCAACAAGTACACATTGTTATTAGCAGCACGATAATAATAAGATTAAACCTTTTTATTAAAATACACGTTCACTGGGTACAATTGTTACCTAACTCTTAACAAAAATAAATAATAATACTGTAGTTCTAAAACAATCAGTTCAAGAATGAGCTTGGTATTACATGCTGAATATGAGTGTTATAACGAGATGCTTTGGTTGGCTTTGAGAAATTCCACTTTTTAAACCAGCGTCTTGTGACGAATATTTCATGCCTTGGTCATCAGGTGCACTGCTACTAAATAGGTTCGAATAAACCTACAAAGCTATATTAATGTACTTGTGCTCAATTCGTCTGCACATGAATGGGTATTCTACATTACTACTGGGTATTCTACACGCCCGTAGCGATGTTGTGTTAAAGTTAGAATAGAAGACATTTGGAATTAAATAT